>JAADXJ010000968.1:0-12279 GCA_023337735.1 Pythium biforme
AAGTCGACGGGCGACGTGCTTGTCGGTGTTGTGAGCTGGGGCGATGGCTGCGGCGTCGCCGGCGCGCCGGGCGTGTACGCCAAGGTCTCGTACGTCAAGAGCTGGATCCAGGGCATCGCCACGAACGCCACCTGGGTGTAACCACAAGTGTCGACCTCTCATTGAGGGAGGAAGATTTTGACGAGTGCACGTACAGTCAGTCGCGAAACTCGATAGGGTGCCGTTTGAAATAAACCTGGATGTTGATCTTTTTGCACGCGATGCGCTGTGGCACACGCTGATCAGTTTGGTAGTTGCTACTTGATCGAAGGCAGTGGAGTTCGGACCAATCGGACAGTCCAGCGAGGGTGCCGGACGCCTCGCTGGACGCCATGTCCACTCGTCCCATGTCCTACGTCGTACCCATGGCGCAATCATTCAGCTACGCGCGCTGTCGCTCAGCGAGGCTCCCACTCCGGACCCCGGCACGTACTGTGCACAGGCGAACCAGCCCCGGATGCGCGCTTCCGTCGTTCAACCAAGCAAAATGCGTGGAATCGTCTCCTTCCATATCTAACGCCGTTAATTACGGATGTTCGGTCTTCTCCGCGTAACCAACTGGCCCGCCCTGCATGTTCAAACTTGGGAAGGGGAAATGTCCTTAGTTAGTATCGACGCGGAGGGGGCGCGCCTCCTCGCGTCCCTCGCCCTTCCACCGCCGACGGCTCGGCGTCGCGTGGTCGTGTATTGACTTAAACGACACGCGCGATCATCCCCAGCAGCATGGACGCGTCGGCGCTGCTACGGCCGGCGACGCCGGCAGCGGCCATGCGCGTGACGTCGCTGCTCCACGTCGCCCCGCGCGCCGTCGAGTTCGCGGCGTTCGAGTTCCGCAACGAGTACGTCGCTGTGCTGAGCGTGCGCAACGCGAGCGACCGCGCGCTGCGCTTCCGCGTCGTGCCGCCGGCGCCGGCCTCGCCTTTCCACGTGCTCTACCAGTCGCAGGACCTCGCAACGACCGCCAACCCGACGCTCATGCTGCCGCCCGGGCTCAGCGTCAAGTTTGAGGTCGTGTTCGTGCCGCCCACGCCGCCCAAGGAGAGCGACGCGCGCAGCATCGAGCACGCGCTCGTCCACGATGCGATCCAGCTCCGCGGCGACGACGGCTCCTGCGTCGACGTCCCGCTCCACGCGCGCAAGGCTTTCCCCGAGATCGAGCTGGACGCGAGTCTCTGCGACCTTGGGCTCGTGGTCTTAGCCCATCGCGTCGCCAAGGTCGTGCGCATGAAGAACACTGGCACCCGCGCTGGGCGCTTCGACGTCGAGATCATGGACGGTTTCGAGCCCCAGGTACCCGACGTCTCCCACAGTCGACGACCGAGCATCGTGGCCAGTGGCGGCGGTGGCAACAACACCATTGCGTCCGAGAGCGAGGCAGCGATCGTCGTGACGCCGACGTGGGGGGTACTGCTGCCAGGGGAGTCGCTCGCACTCAGAGTGGAAGTTGTCGGCAAAGGGCTCGGGGAGCTTCGCGGCGTGTTACGGATTCGCATTCGTGAACATGTCGGTGACAAGAACGCCGCGGCGAAGACGGAGGAAAGTGCACCAGAAGATGATGGATCCGAGACGTGGCTCGGACTCTCGCCGTCGACTTATGTAGTGGACAAGATCGTGGATGTGCGAGCAAGTGTCGTGGAACACAACGTTGAGTTGGTGCAGCGCCATGGCGGCGACAAGGTGCAGAGTCTCTTCTTCGGATCCCTTTTCGCTGGAGAAACCCGTGTGGTTGAGACTGTGCTGCGAAACAATGGGCCGTTGCCGTTGCAGTTCCGGACGACTCTCAACTTTGGAGGAGGCATTGGTTCAGCTGCTGGTGCACCTGGAGGCGCGAGTGCGATGGGTGATGCAGCCAGCGAAGAAGACCGTGAGGCGTACCAGCGACGGAAAGAGCTCCAGGTGTATCCTCTCGAAGGCCGCGTCGATCCGTTTGGAGAAGTTGTGGTGACGTTCACGTATCATCCACGAGCCGTTGATGTCGAGACAATCGTCATCGCTGAACGCAGACTGCGTGCTGGCGACAAGAACGGCGAAGAGCTCAACAGTTCGGCAGCTAGCGCTGCCATCCCGCCAACCAGCCTCGCTGCATTCGTGTCAATCCAGTGCGCAGACATGCAAGCGCAAAATCTCACGTTCGAAATCACGGGCAAGACATTTCTACCAAAGCTCGAGGTGTTACCTCAGTCCCTGGATTTTGGCGACATCAAGAGCTATGATCGTGCCGATATGCTCGTGACAATCAAGAATGTTTCGGGATTGCCTGTGTCGTTCGCTGTCTCTCGACTTGCCCAGTTTACGACAAAGCCCAGCGCGGGTCGGTTGGACGTGTTACAGTCACAAAGCATCGTCGTGAGTTTCGTCCCGACTCAACTGGGAACGTTCAAAGCAGCCCTCGAGGTCGTTGTCAACGGCAACATTATTGTATTCCCAATTACAGTGAAAGGAACGGCGGCGGCACTTGGCGACAAGCAAAGAAATGACCTCGTCGGTGGGCCAGCAGCACTGCCGAAAGACTTTGAGCCGAAGTTCAAGTTCATGCTCGCCGAGGACGCGAAGAGAACGAAAGGGAAGTTGACCCGGAAGTTTCATCGGATGGCGCCGTACGAGTTAGCTGCGTTGAACGGCACTGCGGCTATTGACGAGTATGAGTTCCAAGGCACAAACAACACCCACTTGACATACTGCGTGAGGGAGCTGGCGAGTCGTGCTGAGCACCGTGATCAGTACAACAAATTTGTGGCCGAGTTACGGCAACGACGTGACGACAAGGCGAAGAAGAAGACGTTGTCGCTGAAGCACACCGTCTCCGTGCTTCGAACCACCACGTCAAACAATGATGAGAACGACGAGATAGAGATTCTTGAGGACGCAGCCACCAATCTGGGAATGGACCGACAAGGCGGAATCGAACCGAGGATGCTAAAGCTGCCGCGAGAGCTCGTGCGAAATCCAGATCCACTGTGGCTTGAGAACCAATCGTCAATGGGGTTGCTCGGAAACAGCAAGAAACACATGTTCGATGAAAACAAGTTTGTGAAGAAGAAGTTCAAGGCTCATCCAGCAACACAAGCAGAGATTGCAGACTGTGCGCTGTCGCTGAACTTCGACCAACTCGAGCTTGTCACTTGCGGCCCCAAGACAATCAACTTCGGCAAACTGAGCGTGAACGGCCTCGGCAGGAAATCTTTGAGCGTCCAGAACAGTCTCCCTCAAAATATTTTTGTCACGCTACATCTGTCAGATGCAGATCATGTTGAAGAGCTCTCGACAAAGACCATCCTCAAATCCCAAGTGATCCCGCCCCAGACGCTAGCTGGTTTTGATCTCGGTTTTTGCTCGAGCAAGGAACAGTTCTTCCAGAAGCAACTTACTCTGACAATCAACGGTGTCCACACAAGGCAAGTCACTGTCGTCGCTGAGGTCGCTCCAATAGTCGTGTCCCTGTCTGCCACTGAGCTGGCATTCGAGTTTAGCACGACGGATACGAATCCATCGATGGCGCTGGAGGTTATCGTGGTAAATACAAGCGACTCGATGGCACCTTTCCAGTGGAAGCTGCTACCGCCACCGATCTCGAAAGCTCGACCAGATTCGTCCAAGAGTAGTGGCACGACTGCAACCGCTGCAACAACTGATGGCAACTCAGGGAAGAACACTGATAAATCGTCGTCGGCGAAACCGATTTTCGAAATCGTTCCAGCGAGTGGAACACTGTCCGCCACTGAATCTCTCCGCTGCCAGATTATCTACACGCCACCGAATTCGATCAGCGGGTCATCGTCGACGTATGCCGTGATGCCGGGGTCTGGTGGGAACAATCAGCAATGGCTGGTGAGTGATTTCCAGTTGGATATCATAGGTGGTCGCAAAGCGTCACTTGCGTGTAAGGCGCTGTTCATGGAGACGAAACACCAACTGAAGGACAAGAAAATCGATCTTGGGATGATTGCAGTCGGTATGGAGAAGGAAAAGCGAATAGTGCTTTCGAACCCAGCAAACGGAGATGAAGACGGCTACTCCCAGAGACTCGTGTTCTACGCGGCCGTTGAACCTCCGTCAGTCGCGAGCGGGCTGGGCTTGTCGATCTCACCGACAATAGGAAGCATTCTACCGCAAGACTCGTGCGAGATTACGATCAAAGTGTCTCCTCACAAGCCTCTCAGCTTAGAGAGCAATGCCGCAACTCTGAACTTGCAACTCCGGGGTGGACGATGCATCAAGATACCTCTGCTCGCAAACATCGTGATTCCAGAAGTCAAGATCTCGCAGGCGACATCAATCGATTTTGGTGAAGTCATTATCGGAGTGAGCGTGCCGCGTGTGGTGTCGCTTGAGAATCGGTCGAGCATAGCCGCATGCCTCGTCATGGATCTTTCGACTTCTCTCTCAGAAGAGTTCTCTGTGTCGCTTCCGTCCAAGCTGACTAAGAATATCGACGACGTCAGCAGCGTGTTCATGCCGCTCATGCTGCTGCCACCACCTTCGTCGTCCGCATCATTCACATCCTCTGGCGCGAGTCCAACGGCTTCTCCCGACGATACCGATTCTGCTTGCCCAAAATGGCAAATCTGTATCCCACCCAACACTACAGTGTCGTTTCATCTCAACTTCACGCCTCACGCTCCAGGATCGCATGATGCAGTGCTTCCAATCCAGTTCGCTGGGCTTTCGCACGCATCATCGGGCTTCGCTCGGCCTGAATCAATCACTCGGCGGGTACTGGCCACGGCGGTCGCTCCTCGCGTATTGTTTTCTCCGAGCGCTCTGATTGACTTCCATAGCTGCGTGATCACGAGAGAAGGAATTCGCAAGGTGCCGTACACGAAGACTCTGCAACTGACCAACGACGATCCCCAGGGATGCACGATCAAGTGGCAAATCGATGTGTCGAAGCTGAAGGCAGCGGCCGCGGCGGTCGTCACTCAGGCGGCTTCGAAGAGAACGGCATCGACAAACAACCAGCCGAACATTGTGTTTCATATTGCTCCAGAGAAGGGAGAGCTCGGCCCAGGTGAAGACGTCAAGGTGAGGGTGAGCTTCTTGCCGATGGAAGCAGTGGAGTACGTGGAAGACGAAGTTCCTCTGCTCATTGACGACAAGTTCTACATCAACTTGAGCGTGTCTGGGATTGGAATCCACCCCCACTTATCGTTCAGCGAAAACAAGATCGTGCTGCCGACGGTTCCGTTGGGAATGCCATCCGTTTCGCGGTTTGTCATTCAGAGCACCGGGTACGATCACCTCGAGCTCACATATCGACTGCCTGTCGATGTATCAAAGGCCCCCATCACGCTACAGTTCCCGAAAGGGAAGATTTTGAGCATGGCGTGTCCCAGGATCCCGTGTGAAGTTCGATTTTTGAGCAAGAAGAGTGTCGCGTTCAATGCCCGGATCGAGTTCTTTGATGCTGATGGCAACGTTTTCTATTTGCCGATCGCCGGGTGCACCGAAAATTGTCTACTCACGAACCGTGAGTTTGTAAGCACGTACACCTCACAACATGGAACCTCAAGTGCGGAAGGTAAGGATGGCTCCACTGACGTACTGCCCCATGCCAGTGCGCGGCAGATGCTCTGCTACTACACGCACGCTACCAACAAGTTTCCGGTCTACCTGTTAACCACGAAGCAAATCGATTCGGAAACAGCAAAGTACAAGGCGCAGATCGTGAAGGAGAAAACCACCGAGGTTGGTAGTGGAGGTGTGGCTTCAAATGGAGGAGCCCAGCAAGCGTCTGCTGGTGGATTCGTCGACATCGATTCGAGTGCCTTCGCGTCTGATGATCTGCAGCTTCTCAAGCCGGGGCAAGTCCAGCCCTCGATCTACACTGATCGAGAGGTTCAATTCCTGCTGCAGTACCTTAACGCGAACTTCTTGAAGAACCCAGTCTCCAGATTTCCGCACGATATTGCAGACGCGCTCGGGAAGCCACTCTACGAATTTTTAGAGATGGTTTGCACCAAGAAACCACCCGCGAATGCCGTCGTGGGCAGTGCCATTGCAGAGAAGTCGAAGGGGCCCAAAGGCGTAACAACCTCGAGTGGAAACACTGGTCCGTCGAAGAAGGAACTTCTTGTGCAGTACACGTCGCAGTACACAGAGCTACTCAAGTTCCTCAAGTCGTATGGTGCCATGCTTCATGACGTTTTACCGGAGCATCTCCTTCCCCAAGACCTCTACGTTCGAGTGTGCGAAGACCCTCGTGCCGACCCAGCGATTTTGTCATCCGCTGCGCTTCTGAACCTCAAGTTTCTTCAAAGACGGCATGCTCTTCAGAGCGAGTGGGCGAGCGTGAGCGGGACAGCGTGGATGAAAGTCTTGTACCAGGTCATCAAGTGCTTTTTATTGTACAGGATCACCCAGAAGAGCTACCAGCAAACGCAGCAACAGGCGCTGAGCAATATGCCCACCGAGTCCCAGCCACCACCGGCACCTGTACAGCAGTCGACAAAAGAAAAGTCCGCGAGTGCCCAGTCAAACGCCCAAATGCAAACGGTCGTCGCACGTGCGTGCCAGGGAAGCAACGTGTACAGCGAGGCCGAGATGGTGCTCATCCAGTGGATTTGTGACCACGTGCGAAGCAAACTGAGTGCGGTGACCGGGTCACCGCCACCTTTCTCTCCCGAGTCACGATTGCTGGATTTACAGCACGACCTGCTCGATGGGAAAATGCTGTTTCACGTGCTTGCATCTCACATCCCGACGTTGTCACTGGATTCCAGTGATTATCGCGCCTTCCGACTCTCTCAAGCAGCTTCCACCTCTTCGGCCACTCAGATTCAACAGAACGCACCAGTTCTCCTCCACACGCTGCGGTGCTTTGGAGTGGATTTCGGTATTGATCAGAAGAGCTTCCTGGTCGCGATGAACGGCCGCGAGATCGTCGTGCTGCTGCTCCACCTGTATCAAATGCTGCCGCAGTTCATCCCCAAGGCGACGATCGAGTTCAAAGGCGTACTCGGCCAAGATATGGAGAAAACCATTGAGCTCAAGAACCCAAGCAACCGTGCGATCCAATATCACGTGTTTCTGGACGGGGGTGAAGAGAGCGACTTCAGGATTGAGTCCAGCCATGTCGTGCTCGAGCCCGGGAAAGTGGTCGGGTTCGTCGTGAGCTTCAAGCCCAAATTCTCCAAGAAAGTCACTGCTCGCCTCGTGTTCCAGTCCGTGCGCGAGTCGTCGCTCAACACCTCGAGCGGCGCAACCATGGTGTTTTTGCTGGCGTCGAACATCACCACTCGCAAGCCAGTGCGAGTCATCCAGACAGAAACCAACGTGTATGAAAAGAAGACGCAAGAGATCGTGATCGAAAATCAGTTTCCAGCAAATGGCAACTACAAGTTGACGATGATGCAAATGTCGATGAGCTCCGGCGGAGTTGTCACCGCTGCCGCTGCGGCCACGCCGTCACTTGCGGGCTCTGGTGTTTCATCGTCGAAGTCGAAGCCACCTGTCGCGTCTACGAAAGACACTGGTTCATTTGGTCCAGCAGGACCTCTCGGTCGGCGGAACTCGGCCAACGCAAAGCAAAGGCCAGTCGAAGAGCTGAGTGCTGAGCACGCCTGGTGCATCGCGGCACAACAACCGTTCTATTTACCAGAGTACGGTGCTGCTGCCATGGTGAGTACGACGGCCTCATCATCACCGATCGGTGAAGGGGGTGGCAATGGTGTCGCCGTGTCTATCCGCAGTCAGACTTCGACGACCATCAAGCTTGAATTCCTGCCATTGGTTCCTGGTAACTTCAAGTGCCAGCTTCTCTTCCTCGACGAGAAGGTGGGCGAGTTCATGTACGAGATCCACGCAACAGCACACTTGCCGCTCACAGTTGAGACGCTCGAGTTCCAGTGCGAGTTGAGTGCGAGCGTGGGCGGTGGTGGCGGTCGGGGTGGAGGCTCGCATTTCTATCGTGAGCTGATCATTCCGCCGAAGAACCTGCAGCTTGCGAAGGCACTGATGGCTTTTGTGGACCGTGCGAGTGGCCTACTGAAGACGAAGCTCAAGGAAGGGCTCAAGAAGTGCGAGGAATCGCACCATCACAGCTATGTCGTCGAGTTCAACTCACCGTATTTCGCTCCCGTCTTCCAGGAAGTGACGGTCAGTCATGCTGTTGCGAGCTCTGGCGGTGGTGGGCCAAAGCTCCCGAAACAGCCATCGACGCTCAATTTGGATGCTCCGATCTCGTCGAGAACTGAAGCGAGCGCAGTTGGAGGGGATCTGAATTCGGCATCGAAGCCATCAGAGAAAACGGGCAAGCATTTGGCACGACTTGGTACTCCGCGCGGAGGCGGTGGAGCAGGAGCGATGCTCGCGGCGTCACCAAACTCAGTTCTCATCGATTTCCAACCGAAATCGGCAGGGTTGTACACGTGCAAGCTGCTGCTTCGCTCCCACAACACGGTGTGTAGTAGCTCTGACTGGCGCGTCTACGATCTCGTGGCAAAGGTGAAGGAGCCGAACGTAAAGACGCTGCTTGAGTTTGTGAGCCCGGCAAGGCACAGCATCGTTCAAGAGATTCCTCTGACAAACCCTTCTGAGGCAGCGTGGACGTTGAAGGCAGTGTTTGGTGCGAGCGCCCACGCCTCGGGATTCTCTGGCCCGACGAGTGTCCACGTCCCGCCAAAAAAGACCATCAATTATCCGCTGACGTTCGCACCCAAGTGGATCTCGCAGGAGAAAACATCGTTGACGCTTGTGAACCCATCGACGCAGCAGCAGTTCGAGTTTGAATTGAGTGGATTCGGGGAAGAACCACTCGCACAAGACCACGTGGTGCTGAAATGTCAGGCCCGTACGAGCCTTGTCCATGAATTTGCCGTTGTTAGCTTCAAGAGCGATCCTCCGGGGATACAGACCTTCAAGATCGAGAGTGATCTTCGTGATGTCGTTGGCGCACCAACTGTCACCGTCCCGAAAGCCGGCGAGACCGCAAAGTACTCGCTCACGTTCAGCCCCATCGTGAGCGGCACGTATTTTGGTTCGATCACCTTTACGAACTTGAGCACGAACGAGTATACCTGGTACACGATCGAGGCCACGGTCGCACCCCCCGCCCCGGAGGCGACGCTGGACATGAAGACCACCGTGCGTGGTGCGATGGGCGTGGAGATTTCGTTGGAGAATCCTCTCGATCACGCTGTTGTGTTTACGATTGAGCTCCAGGGCAACGGACTCATGGGTCCGTCGACGTTCGAGCTGGATGCGAAGCAATCGGGAGTTTACGAGCTTGTCTACTCACCGTTGTGTCTGACACAAGGCCCGGACGGAGCAGAAGACGGAGCCGTGCTGTTCTCGAACGACGAAATCGGGCAGTTTTGGTATGCGTTGAAGCTCATCGCAGAGCCAGCACAGCCCACTCCGATCGACGACATGTCGTGTGCCGTTGGTGACGTATGTACACAACCGATTCTGCTGCAAAACCCAAGCGACATGGAACTCTGGCTCCAGTACCGCGTCACCAACACGCGCAATTTCTCAATCAAAGGACGCAGCGGAGAAAGCGGGAGCCCGTCGAGCAAGAGTTCCAGCAAAAGCACCAACGCGTCAAGTCAATCGGTCGTCAAGCTCCCGCCATTCGGTCAAGCGAGTGTCATCGTCGAGTACACACCGTCGTCCTTGTCCGAATACGAGGCTTCGAGTGTGATTTTCTTCGTGCCCGATGTCGTGAGCGACTGGGAGTTCCAAGTGCGAGGCAAAGGCAAAGCACCAAGCGTGATGAAGCCGATCCGGATCCAGTCGAAAGTCATGGAGGCCGCGTCGTCGCTGTTCACCTTCAAGAACCCATTTGTGGACGCGCTGTGTGTCGACGTGAAGCTCCTCATCGACGACGTCGACGTCAAAGCGATCAAATCAACAAGTAGTGCGATGCCCCCCGTGTTCGACATCCTCCTCAAGAAGTCACGTGTGACGCTTGATGGGTTCGGTCACTTGCAGGTGCCCATTTCGTTTCTCCCGCAATTCGTGAGCGAAGCCCACGCAGAGATCGTCATCCAAGGCCAGGAAGAATACGGCGAGCTCGTGTGGAGGTATCCCATCCACGGCATCGCGGAGGCGCCGCTCCACCCCAAGTCGTTCGTGCTCGCTTGCCAAGCGCGAGAACCGCTGGAAAAGGTTGTCCACTGCGAGTTGCTCGCTGCCCCACCCGGATTCGCGCTCGCGGACGAACCTATCACGGTCGAATGGGAGGTCGACAGCGCACGCTTCGGCACGCTCGCATCCGCCGACGCAATTCGGCAGTGTCTCACAGCCACGCCGCTCACGCCAGACGACGAGACGCCGCTATCACTTCCGTACCTCATCCAGTTCGAGCCGTTGCGTCCATACCGTGGGGCAGTGCATCTCTTGTTGCACAAGAAATCGGGCGGCAAGTGGCGGTTTGATGTGGTGCTGGACGTTGGCGATCCGCCCGTGGACGATGTGATCACGATCGAGTCGACGCTCAACCAGACCTCGAGCATCGCGTTCCAGCTGCGCAACCAGTTCCGGACGGCCGCGCCCTTCCACGCTGAGTTCTCGGCGGGGTCCTCCAGTGCGTTCACTGTGTACCCAGCCGAAGGCGTGCTGCCGCCGTTCGGTAGCGAGCAAGGAATCAACTTTGTCGTGTCGTTCACACCCACAGGGTACGGGAAAATGCAGTCCGGGCAGCTACTGATCCTGACGGAGGAGATGCAGTGGACGTTCAATGTCAAGGGCACGTACCCGGACCTGAGTTCGAGCCTTGGCAGCAAGAGCCTGAGCAGCAGCGCGTCGCGCAGTCGGCTGGGCATTGACTCGGTCGGGACGGCATCACCGGGGATGTCGACAGGAAGCAGCGGCCGAACCACCAAGGGTGCAAGCCGTAGCTCTGGTGGGAGCAAACGGTAACTATGTCGCCATGCAGCTGCCTGAGAGATGAGATACGAATACTCCAAGCACCCATGAAATAAATCCCCAGACGCGTCAATTCACACTGCAACTAGGAATGCCTGCCACGTTTTGTTTGCTAGGGTTGCTCCCATGGCACATACAATGAGCTTGTCGTGACGGCACTTCTCGGGTCCCTCACGGTGTCGGGAGGCATCACGTCGCGCTCCTCGAGGGCTTTCTCGTACCTAGTCGAACGTAGTCGAACTCGCCGGACCCGGCAACGCCCAGTACGGCGGTCAACGGGTCACAAACCTCAAGGGAAGCGCGCACGGAGGAGATGTGGGCAATCCCTCGGCGTCTGAGGGGCCTGAGGACTGGCGTGTGTGTGGGCGGAAGCAGCCTTCCTTTGCGGACATGCTATCTGGAGCCTGGCCACCAGTGGATCGCAAAGAACGTAACCCAGTCAGCACCATATTACCTGCAATATCTAATATCAGGATCAATGTGGACCAGTCTACGTCGGTCTGTGTCTGCTAGAAGGACCGGTTTAATTTAATAATTCGAAGGACTGGCAAACGTTCGACTGACGAGTCATTCGCCGATGGGAACTGCAGGAGCGAGCCCCGATGGACAAGCTGATTTGAAACGTCCGTAAACGAGTAGAATGATCCAACTCAGTCGGTTCGACTATTCGGAGAACGCGATCGGGGACACGTCGTCTCGCGTCACGGTGGCACTCACTGAGGATCAAAACTGTCCCGTGGGGTTAGCGTGCCACGGGTCGGGACGATTATCCCACCGTTCTGTGCTTCCGTGAGCACACGAGCACGGACCCTAGCGTGACACCAAAGACAATATCGCGCCGAGAGCCCGGCCCACGCTGCGCAGTGGCCGTTTAGTGTCTATTAATTCCAGCCAACCGTCTCGGTGCCGACAGGCAATGGACCGGAAGACGGAGCGGAGACGGTGGGAGGGGCACGCCACCCGGAGCCGCTGTTCGCGCATGAGCGGCGTGGATGGCCGCCACGAACGCATCGACCGTGTCGTGTCCCCGAAACACCACCGGCCAAGTTCTCTTCACTGTCCTGGGACAGCTGGACGATCGTGTCGAACAACGGCTCCTCCTTGTTCGCCGTTAGCGCATCTCCGAGGCGCGCAGTGTCGTCCATGGTGTCAATCGCGTTTGATAGACACGAGTGTTTTGGAAACGCCCCCACGTTTGTGAGTGGCGTGGTGAGACCGTCCCATGAAAAGACTGTCGCACCACCTTTCAGAGAAAGAAAGAGAAGCCCAGAACAGTCGATTGCTGTCCCAAAGGTGCTACAGAACTTGCCGTTGTTGGCAGCAGCTTGTCGCACTGCGACTGTCGCAACGGGCCAGTCAGAGAATGTCGTTTTG
>JAADXJ010000969.1:0-12279 GCA_023337735.1 Pythium biforme
TACCGGCCGTCGCTGCCGTGCCGTTAGTCGTAGCTGCTGCCAGCGTCGCGCCACCTACGATTGCCGGGGCTGCTGCTGGCGCTGGGAAGGCCGTAAAGAAGGTGGAGACTGCACCCAGCACGAGCGGCGTGCGTCTCCAGTACGACGACGCCAAGCGCATGGCCAAGCGGTCCAAGGGCGTCGTGGTCGTGCGCACGCAGGCGCAGAAGCAGGTCTCGTGGTTCTCCCACTTGCCGCAGTATGAGCGCGAGAGCTCGCTCTCCCTGAACGTCGGCTTCTCGAACAAGGAGATCCACCCGGCCGTGCTTTCCCTTGGGCTCAAGTTTGCCGAGGGCAAGATCTCGGGCGGCAACGCGCGCACGGTCGCGATGCTCACGGCGTTCAAGCAGGTCATCGCGGACTATGCGACGCCGCCCAACAAGATGCTCAGCCGCGACCTCGACAAGTCGCTTAAGCCGCTGATCCAGTACCTCATCGACTGCCGCCCGCACTGCGTCGGCATGGGCAACGCGATCCGCCGCCTGCGCAACCTCATTGGCACGGTCTCGCCCGAGCTCAGCGAGGCCGAGGCCAAGCGCGAGATCCTCGAGGAGATCGACGACTACATCCAGTCGCGCATCTTGCTCGCCATGAAGGCCGTGTCCAAGATCGCGCAGTCCAAGATCTCGGACGGTGACGTGATCCTCACGTACGCGCGCTCCAACATTGTCGAGATGATCCTCAAGGAGACCTTTGAGCAGCGCAAGCACATCAAGTTCCGCGTCATTGTCGTGGACTCGCGGCCGCATTATGAGGGCAAGAAGATGGTCAAGACGCTCGCGGACTTGGGCATCCAGTGCACGTACATCCAGATCAACGCGCTCTCGTACATCATGCGCGACGTGACCAAGGTGCTGCTGGGCGCCTCGGCGTTCATGAGCAACGGCACGGCCGTGGGCCGCGTGGGCACGGCGCTGGTGGCCATGACCGCGCGTGAGGCCAACGTGCCCGTGCTCTTTTGCTGCGAGACCTACAAGTTCTCGGACCGCGTGCAGCTCGACGCGATCACCCACAACGAGCTGCGCGACCCGGACGAGCTGATCTCGTCGTTTGCGACCGAAAAGTCCCACTTTGCCCATGGCCGCGGCCCGCACGTGCTCTCGGACTGGCGCGACCTCGCAAACCTCAAGCTGCTCAACTTGGTGTACGACGTGACGCCCATCGAGTACGTGTCGATGGTCGTGACCGAGCTGGGCATGGTGCCGCCGACGTCCGTGCCCGCGATCCTGCGCGAGTACTCCAAGGATGGCGTCGCCGACCCGCTCCACTAGACCGAAATCGCAACATGTTTTAGTCGACCGACACACTGGAGCGCAGCTGAGACAGAGAGGACGATAACCACAGAGAACGATGCATGGAGTTCAAATGCGCAATGTGGTTCAGTATGTGTGTGAATGTAGATCGGGAGACAGAGATAGAGAGAGGGGACGCGCGTGCAAGTCGTCAGCACCACACGCCCAGCCTTGGGGTCTCTCTCTCTCTCACAGGATGATGCAGCACTCGTCGCCGTAGATGCTGGCATTGTTGAGCTCGTGGCACGTCCGGCAGCTACCGTAACAGATTCCCAATAAACAACGAGGATGAGTCCTGTGGCACAGCCATACAACTAACGAATAGTGAACCACAAGTCACACAGAACGTACCGCCAGCTCGTGCAGCCGGCCGGGAGCGGGTACGGCGCGCCGCACTTGCGGCAGAGCGCGTTGCCTTGTGCGTCGCGCTGGATGTTGGCGTTGTTGGCGACCACCACGGGCGCCATGGGCACAGCGTTCACGATCGGCCGCCCGTACACGTCGACCTGCTGTGGTGGCCCTTGCTGGGGCGGGTACCCATACGGGTGTTGCGGGCCCTGTGGGTAACCATTTGGCGGCGGTGGCGGCGCATAGTATGGCGGCGCGTGGCCTGGCGCCGGAGGGTACCCTGCGCTGGCGGGCGCCGCCACAGGGACGCCCATTGGCGCGTCGGCGTACGGCATCTTGTCCACGGGCACGCCCATCTCGACGCCTTTGGTCGGCTTGTTCGGGTCTTGGTCCATTTCGTGGCTTGAGCTGTGTTATGTGTTGGTGCTGGGTTTCGTGGGATGTGGTTGTGTTGGGCGAATCCAACGAATACCCAATGTTGGTGTTGTCGCGTGTTGGTCGCTCTTCTGATGATGATTTGGTTGTTGCTCTTGTTCTTGTTTTTGCCGCGAAGGAAGAAGACGCCAGGAACAAAGAGGAAAAACTGGACCGACGCTCCTGCGTTAGACCCTCACTATTGATTGGCTGAAAAGCCAAATCGACTAACGCTCTGGAACGGAATGCGGTGGGTACCATGGCCCTAACCACAATCTCTGTCCCATAACCTCTATTACGTGATGTATAATATCACTTGGGAGTCCCAAGTTGGGACTCATGCTGGCACGAGATCCGCTGGCTCGAGCGCCATGGGCTCGTTTGGGTCGGCCGTCCTCCCCGGCGCAGCTTCCTCCGTCATCGTATCAGCCGGGAGTTCCTCCTTCATCTCCAACTCGCTAGTTTCTTCAGCCAACAAAGCCGCCGCTTCGGCCTGCTTGGCTTGCTCTGCTTCCACCTGCTGCTGCTGCGCCTGGAGCTTGCGCGCCTTCGCTTGGTTCTTGCGCTCTTGCTTGACGTGGGCGGCCTCGTCCTGCACCTTGCGCACTTTGTCGTTGTAGTTCGCGAGTACCTTGGCGTAGGGTGAGAACCCGAGGTTCTCCATGGCGTGGATGATGTTGAAGCCCGTGATCGACCCTTTTTTCTTGTCGTAGGCCGCCTGGTCGCGCGCCTCGCTCGTGAAAAACAGCATGAATTCGGTCACGCACTCTTGCATGAACGTCAGCGCGTCGTCGTCGATCTTGACCGGCGGCTCCTCCGTCACGGACGACGTCGCTGGTTGCGGAAGCCCATCAATAGCGATTGCTTCAGGCTCTTTCTCGCCCTTCAAGTCGTCGTCGTCGTCGCCATCTCGTGCTTCATTTTCATCGCCCTCCTCCGCTGCACCTTCTCCATCACCATCGTCTCCGTCGTCCTCTTCCTCGTCGTCCTCGTCGTTCTTCTTCTTAGCTGCTGCGGCGTCGCCATCCGCATTCTCGCTATCCAGAGCGTTGCGTCGCTTCTTTCTTCGGCGTCGCACGGTCGTCGGACCACCGCTGGGCAAGATCTTGCGCATGATATTTGAGATCGGCTTGATGGGAAAGTAAAAGCGGTCTTCGCCTTCGTCGGGGGCGACGGCGCAGCTTCGAGGCGTAAGCTCCAAGTCGAACAAGTGCTGTGCGACGCGTGGGGAGATGACTGTGCTGACGGGAGTCGGTGGAGGCGGGGCCGGACGAATCAGTGGAGCTGGTTTTGTTGCTGTTGCCGTGGACGATGCGTGTGGTGGGGGTGCTCCGTCGGAGGTTGGGTTTGCTGCGTTGACTGTAGCCCCAGCGTTCACGTCGATGGACAGATCCCGTTTCTTCTTCTTGGCGCTCCCTTTTCCCTCGATCGCTAACACGTCATGTGCCTTCGCATCGTCATGCACACTGTCAGATCCAGATGGTGTAGGCGTAGCAGTGGTAGAAGCACCGCTCTGGACGACCGCCTTGGCCGTGGGCGCCGCGCGCGGTTTTGGCTGCATCAGATTGGCCATCATCTGCTCTTTCAGAGCCGCGTACGCGTGTTCACGCGCGGCGAGCGTGATGGCGTCGCTCTCTGTCGTCGAGTTGGTCTTTTGTGGGGGCTTGCAGGTGCCTGACGTCAGGGCTGTCGCGGTAGTCGCGCCTGCAACGGGTGATGCTAATGGTGGAACAACCACAGCACTGTCACTAGACGGGCTGGCAGCTCGAGCGGCCGTCGGTTGCCCAGCAGCTTTGGTGGCTTGCTCGCTCTTGGCCACTTTCGCCTGGTCCAGCGCGGCAATCGCATGGCGCAGCTTGTCGTGCGTGAACGTGCACTTGGGCAGCAAGTCGCCCGGCCACTGCACACTTTTCTCAAACTGCTTCTGTTTGACGCCGAAAATGTCGACAAAGTCCCGCAGCGCAAACCGCAGCAAGCACATGTCGGCGCTTTTCCCAATCCACGTGCCAAACTTGTCGAGCTGCGCGCGCATCTCGCTTTCGTTCTTGGACAAATGCAGTCGGCACAGTACGCGCACGAGCGCCTCCATCTGGCTTTCCGCTGGCGTCTTGCGCTTCTTCTTGGGCGGTGGTGCTGCGGCCGTTGCTTCCCCCGCAACTACTGTGGATACTGCTGCATTCTCACTTGGACCCGTAACACCACCAACCTCCGGCGTGATGTCTTCGTCTGTTGGTGGCGCTAGCTGGTCCGCTGCTCTCTTCTTTGGTGTAGCCTTGGTTGGCTTGGGAGTCGATTCTTGAAGTTTCAGAGTCGTCTCTTGTGTCGGCTTACTTGCGGTCGACTGCACCGTAGCTTGGGTCGGCTGAGACAGCTGCTGGTGCTGCTGCTCTTGCTGTTGCTGCTGAAGCTGAAGCTGCCGCAGTCGATCGAGGTCGACATGCATTGGCGCGCGCTGCTGGAGCTGCTGGTCACCGGACGTAGCGGCCGGCGGCACGCCCGTGAGCGTCACGCGCAGCGCCGCCGCGTGCTGCATGTGTAGTTGCTGGTGCTGCAGTTTCTGGAGCTGCATCTGGTGGAGCCGCTGCAGATGTTCCTGGCGCATGCGCTCGAGTTCGTCCTGGCTCAAGGCCGCCGTCGTCGTTGGCGTCGACGGTCCACCACCAGCGGACGCCGCAGCGGCAGCGGACGCCTGCATCTCTAAGTCGCGGATCAGTGCGTGGTACTGCTGGATCTGCAGTTGCTGCTGCATGGCCGAGTCGGATGACGACGAAGAAGCCGCGCTCACGGCCGCGGCCGCCTGCTGGCGGATCTGGTCGTAGAGCTGCTGGTGCTGCTTGTTGTGGATCCGCTCGTGGAGGCGCTGCTGGATGTGGTGCATTACGCTCGCATGATGACCCGCGCTCGGCGACCCGCCCGAGGAGCCATCCCCCACGGCGTGCTGTTGTTGTTGTTGCTGATACACTTGCTGCTGTTGCTGCTGGAGTTGCAGGTGGAGATGCTGCTGCTGCGTGTGCTGCATCTGCTGCATGTGGCGGTGCGCGAGCTGCTGGCGCACGAGCTCGACTGAGCGCTGGTACTCGGCGTGCTGCCGCGCCATGAGCTGCGCGGCATGGACGGCCGACGGGGTTAACGCGGGCGCCGACGGCGGCGCCGCTGGAGCTGCTGGCGGTGGCACGGGGGCGGGCGGCGACGCATGCTGCGTCTGTTCACCGAGCATGACCAGTGGATCGAGGATCGACGACACGTCCGCGAGAAGCGCTTCCTCGTCGGGCTGCTCGTCGCACTCGAGCGAAGGCGCCGGCTCGTTTGGCGCGTCCACGGACGCGTGGGACGCCGCGCTCGCGGGCGCTGGGTGCAACGGATCGTGTGCTTTCGATCGAGCCACGTTTTTGCGCGCAGCGGCCGTTGGGGACTTTCCTGTGGCGCGCGCTTTGCCCGCCGAAGCGCCCGTTTTCCCAGCGGCCTTTGCCATGCTTGTGGGGAGGCACGGCCGAGAGTTGATGATGAGAAGGAGGGACCAACACTTCCCCCGCCCAAAAGAGGACTCTGTTAGACCCGGCTCATAAAGACAGTTTTAAGAGAGAGGATTCGCAAAATGGACCAAAACGAGCCACTAACCCCTTAAAACCGATTTCATAAGCCGGTTCTAATAGAGAGTGTTGGTTTGGCTCGGCTTGTGCCGCCAAATGGAGCGCCTCGAAAGGTCACATTTGTCCATTCCAAGCGCCCAAGGTCGATGGCCGCCGATGGCGATTCGAAGGTGGCGTTGCCGCTGCTTTTCCATAGCGTACTTCAGGTGCTACAGACGTCTAACGGTACGTACGGCGTCGCTACCGGTGTGTGCTTGCCAGCGGACGAGTCTGTACGGCGAGAGCTGCAGGAATGGAGCCGTAGCTGCTCGCTGAGGAGGGACGACAAGGATCGCTACGCGCATTTCTACCGCCGTCTTGTGAGCGCACTACGGCAAGAGCAGCAGCAGCAGCAGCTTCGTTTTTTCTCCACTGGTGTGGGTAACGAGACTATCGCTCAGTGGGTGGAAGCCGACTGGCCGCATGATAAAGAGGTTCTCTTACGTGGAGACTTGTCGTCCACGGAAGCGTTCATCGCGTCTCTCAACACGATCGCGTCAGCGTGGGTCAACCAAGTCGACAACAGCCACGATGGCAGTGCACCACCCAGTGTCTTATCGGTTGTACAAAAACTGTGTGGGATGTGCAGCGATGGCGAGAGCGGCGACCACGTGACGACCGCGGCCGTGGCGGAGAAGAAGTCCATGACCATGGCCGAGAAGCTCGCGCACATGCGCTCGCAGCGCTCCGCGCTGATCGCCAAGGAAGCGTCAACACGCAGCGTCTTCCCTTCCACCACTGCCGTACCAGTCCTCGAAGCCGACACAACGTCCTCCCTTGCGATCGCTATCTCATCCGCCTCCACGGACTCGCTGCGTGGGGATCATGACGACAGCTCGCTCTATTTCACGATCGAGACGCGGCTCGAGCTCAAAGAGCGGCTCACTGCCCTTCAGCTGCGGCTCGATGATCTGCTCCTGCAGGCCAAGCTCGCGTGGATGAAGTGCTTTGCTCACCCAGCCGTCCATGACGGCGATGGCGACCAGCTCAGCACGGACGATGGCGACGAGGCCGTCGCTGCGCAGCTCGTCACGCAAGGCGAGGCGCTCGCGTTCGACTTGCTGGACGCGTTTGAGATGGCGCGCAAGGCGACGTGTCCGATCGGCGACTACAAGGCGCTGGTCGCGACGTGCGAAGCCGAGTTCAACGCGTTCCAGTCGCTGGTCAATGCCACAGCTGCGGCGCCCTCGCCCGTGCGATCGAAACCACTACAACATGAGTGTAGTCGTGCACCGACCCTCGCCACGGACGAGTGTGAGCGTACGATGCCGATTATGAAGCCACGACCCGCAGCGTTTGATCTGCCGTCGATGAAATCGTATTACGACAGGGCGGCACCTTCGTACGCTGCGTATTTGCCTAAACAGAAGCGATAACCAACATCCACCAAGCCACACATTCCCTGTTCGTTGTTCCCTATCCTACGTTGTTCTTCTTCGGGATCGTTTTGATCACACGGCGCGGCACGCGGCCAGCAGCTGCGCGTAGCTCGCCTCATGCAGTTTGCGCTTGGCGACGGCCAGCGTGTGCATCTCCTTGGCGTTCTGCTGGAGCGTCCCCAACACAAACTTGGCGCGCGCCGGGTCGACATGGGCGACTTTGTCGACGAGCTCGTGTCGCCGCGACTGCAGCTCTTCCTGCTTGTGCAAGATCAGCGCTGACGACGACGATGAGTACCCGGACGACGAAGTCAGCATGGGCGGCGAGCCGTAGCCATTGCCGTAACCGCCGAAGCTACCGTCCTGAGACGACGACGCTGCCGCCGTCGACGGCGTCGACAAGATGTTTGAGTACGAGTTGCCACGGCTGACCGAGGCACCGTTGCCGCTGCTCATCGCGTGCTTCTGGAGCTTCGCTTCCTTGGCGCGCAGCCGCGCGAACGCGTCCTCGATTGCGCCCAAGTGGAGCGTCTGCATGCGTGAGATCTCGAGCAGCGCGTACTCCATGCACTCGGCGTCGTTGCTGGTCGCGAGCGAGAGGGAGCTAAACACTTCCGATGCCTTCTCCTGGAACGGCCGCTCCGACTCGAGGCACGCGCGCGCATCTTCTTCGACCTGGCGGGCCGTGTACGTGCTGCTGTGGTCCATCATCGACACCGCGAGCAAGTGGCGCTCGCGCTTGTGCTTGGCGTAGTTGCTATCGAGCGTGTCCATATCGTGCATGAGCTCGCAGAGCCGGTGCAAGTGGTGCGCGTATTGGCGCTGCACGCGCGACAAGTGGGCGCCCTTTTGCGTGACCGACTGGTGGGCCTTGGCGATCTCGATGAATCGGCGCCGCTTCTCGATCGCGCGCCGCGCTGCGGTCGACAAACGGTCCGTCTCTTCGTCCAGGATCGTGAGACTCGATGAGATCGATTTCTCGGTCACGTCTTCAGTCGACGATGGCGCCGACGTGGTCGAGACGCCCGCGATACTGCTCGTGAGTACGCTGCCCGTCGACGTCACGAGCTTGGCGGCGCCCGTCGTGATCGCCGAGACCGCGCCCCACGCCCAACTGGACCGCGAGGAGCTAGAAGTCGGCGGTAACGCACTGCCGTTGGACGACGAGGGCGGTGGCGGCACCGAGCCAATGCTCGTTGCGCTTCCGCTACGAGAGATGCGTCCGCTACCACCACCACCGCCAGAGCCCACGGCCGAGGCCTCGCTGGCCTCGACTTCCTTGAGAAACGAGTCGTCTTCATCGTCGTTCATGCGCGAGGCATTGCGCAAGTTTTCCAACTCTTCGGTCGTCGACAGCAAAAACGCGCGCACGTGCTCGGTCGTCGCGAGCACCGGGTGGCGCAAGATCTCGCGCAGAAATGCCTGCAACGAGCGCATGCGCTCGCCGACAAATTCCTTGTCCTTGTTGAGGAAAAAAAGCTGCTTGGCCGGGATGCTGGGCACAAACTCATAGGGAAAGCGGCGGTGGAGTTCGTGGTGGAGCCACACAAAGTCGCTGTAGCGGCGGTACACTTTGACCGACGAGCTCGGTTCGGCAACGTGGCGCATCTTGATCCAGGTCTTGGCCGCGTGGTACGGGTCCAGCGACGCCGACCGTTGTGAGCCCTCGTCGCTGCGCGCGATGCTGATCACGGCGTACCGCGTGTAGGGCATGAGCCACGAGCCGACGGTCGTGGGCTCGACGACCAGCACGACCAGCTTGGACGGGTCGTGTCTGCCGGCGTGGAGCGAGAGCTGCGCGCGCACGCACTCGACTTGGTGCTTGAGCTGCTCGGCTTGTGTGTGAAGCTCGGCGGCCTCGGCGGCCTTGCTGGACGCGTCGCGTTTCACGCGCTGGAGCTGGAGCGCCTCCTGCTGGAGCCGCTGCTTGAGTAACTCGGTCTCGGCCTGGAGCGCCTCGGCCTGCTGCGACATCACGAGCGCGCGGCGCCGCGCGTCCTCGGCGATCTCCTGCGCCTGTTTCTTCTCCTGTTCGTTGATCGCGACCTGCTTGGCCAGAAACATGGCGCGCTGTGACGCCTGCACGCTCTCGCGCTGCGCGATCATGGCGTTCTCTTCGGCCTCCCGTGCGAGCCTTTCCTTTTGGAGCACTTGCGTGGTCCACGCCTGCTTGAGCTGCTGCAGGCGGTGCTGCGTCTGGCTCTCCATTTCTTGGCGCACGCGCAACAACTCAAAATTCTTGGGCAGCGCGCGCGGGCCTTCGACGGCGTTAAACGTCGTGACGCGGCGGCACGTTGGGCACTCCATGCTCGCGAGCGCGAGCCCCGTGAGCGGGTCCGAGGGCGCGGCATCGAGCCCCGTGGAGATCGCGGTCGCAGACCAGTCCTCGAGGCACGACTGGCAGAACGTGTGGCCGCACGAGAGCAAGCGCGGCAAGTGGGCGTCACGTTCGTCGTAGGGCTCGTTGCAGAGCTCGCACTCGACCGAGCTCTCCACGAGCTCGCGCCAAAGCTGCGCTGCGTGGTCGTCCTCGGCGAGCCCGCCGCCGGGGCTTCCCGAGCGGCGGTCATCTTCGTCGTATCCATATCCGTAGGCCGACATGGTCGGTGGTCGCAGATGGGAAGAGAACGAAGCTGTTGGATCCGGAGATTGGGAGAGAATGTTCTTGGCCACCCTTGGAACAGTTTGTTGTTTGTTTCTGTTCTTTTTCGTGATTGAAGCGGGAGCACACGCAGCACTTGATGCGCGGTTTGTTGTTCGGGTGAGGTTATGGAGATCAGTGGTGGCTCGGCGACTGGCGGCTTTTGCGTGTGTGCTCCCTTCAAGTGGCACACAATGTACGTGGGAGTGGAGACTTTCTTCCACTTCGACGAGAAGAAAACCTTGCGGTGGGTCACAAAAAAACCAACTTCATCACAACAAAATACGGTATTTCGATCCGTAATCGTTTTTACGATGTGTGATTCTCTCATAGTTTATGAGAGGTCATAAATCGATAACAATGAAAAGAAAAGGGATGAATGGGTCGTTCAGAATCCAAAATGCGTTCGTGCATTTCGGCTGCGCTGTTCGCGCCTTCGCTGTCTTACTTTCCTACAATACATTCGTCGCCACCTCGTTTCATCTTCGACGCACGGCCTCGTTCGCTTCTTCCATCAGTATGAAGCAACGGCAGCGTACCGCGTCGAGCGTCACGATAGAGTGCCTCAAAAATTGAGATCCGCTCCGAGTTTGTGGCGTTTCGAGATGCGCATCATGGGGTCTTCCACATCGATTTCATCAAGCTCCGGCGACGACGATCCACCTAGCATCGCACGGCGTCGCTTACCTACTTTCGTCGGCGTCGCTGTGTTTGACGACGTCGGACTTCGGCTCGCCGCGCCAACACCTGTCGGCGAGGCTGGTGGCGGAAAGGAGGTCTCCTTGAGTGAGATCGTATCCAGAAGCGGTTCGTTGTTCTCGTCATCGGTCCAGATCTTCTGCTTCTTCATCTTGGGGAAACGGAACGTCGGAGACATTGGGCGGCTCATGGCAAAGTGGGGACGGTGATTACTTGATGTTGACGCTCCTGCTACGCTGATGCGAGGCGATACTGGATCATCGTCGAACTCGAGCAGCGGATTGGGTAGACCGCTGGTGGCGCGACGCTTCCGAGAATGAGCACTAAACAACGTGAATGCGGTCCGAGGAGTTGTGTGGGATGTAGACAGCGCAGGCGAAGCCGTGGGGGAGGCCGCATAGTCAGCTTGTGATGCATCCGGCGAAGCTGCTGAGATCGAGACTTGATCGATACGCTCGCAAAGCGAGAGAGAAGCAGTCGACGTGGTGTCTTCATTTTGTTGTGCGCCCGATTCCATCTGCGATGTCGTCGTGCCTTCTTCTTCGACGGAACGAGAGTCACTTGCGTCCGGATGATCCGTCGGTTGCCGAATGCCGGTTGCGGACACTTTCTCATCACTGTCTTCAGTGTGCGGTGACTCATGCATTTCCGCATTCAACCCTGGGCTTTCAACTGCGTCATTTGGGTTGCTCTCAGTTACATCATATGAACTGTGGTCGCTCATTTCTTCATGGACCGGCTCCTCTTTCGTCTCTTCGTCTTTTTTATCTTCTCCACCCGAATCGTCCGGAACACGTATGCCCTGCATTTTTCGAGTAAGCAACTCAATCGCCGCAAATGCATCGAGTCCTTGGCGCTTGAGTCGACCAATTTCCTACACCCACAAATCACCATTCGTTGGTTTCGTACCGATCGGGATTTTTCCACCCAGCATTTTTGCCTACCTGCTTGACAATCAAGGCGCGCACGGCGTCGTCATGGATCATCTGGAACTGCCGCATCACGCGTTTGACATCACTTTCCTCCGGTTCGTACGTCGACTGAACGATGCGCCGAAGCAGCACTTTCACTGCGACCTCGCGCTCCAGTCCGCTCGCTACGAGCACCTGTAACTCCGCCTTGACCACCTTCTGGAAATTCACCTGCGCCTCCATGATCTTCGCGCTCAGTTGCGCCGTCGTGCCTCGCTGCTCGCTCATCGCGCGAGAGGTTCTTCAATGAGGGGGAACGTGGGAAACTTCCCCTCCCTTCGCCGTATGTACTGGTGGGCTTCTATAATCAAAGAAAACAAATGCCCCGTCCCGTCAGGATCTCGGAACTAGGCGGAGTGGCCACGGGCGGTTCGTGTGCCGCGGGTCAGTCCGAATGATGTGCGCGACTGATCACCACAGTCCAAAACCCGGAACGACGACGGAACCCGAAAAAACTGTGTCGTCGGAGAGGCGTCGCGTCGGATTCTTCTTCTCTCGTTCCTGCTCGCTCTGTTGACCTGGGTCAGCGCGCTGCGGAGGAGAACGAAGGTTGCGTGTCGACACACCCACAGGATAAATGCGTGAAGGGGGCGGCGTGAGAGTGAGAGCGCACGCGGCTGAAGGGACTTCTCACGGAGACGGCGACGATGGAGGTCGGGTGGGTCTACACGCGCTTGTGTGTATGTGTATGAGTGGGTGCTTGCTTTCTCTCTCCTTCTGGAGTTTTTCCTTCCAGACTTTTTGCACTTTTTGAGGAAACGCGTTCTCGGTGCGAGAAAAGCAGTGGGAAAACGTGAACAAGCTGGTTCCTATTTCGTAAATTTAGGAAAGGATGCTGTAATTTACGAGTGAGCGGAAAGAAACAAA
>JAADXJ010000970.1:0-12277 GCA_023337735.1 Pythium biforme
GTGGAGAGAGAAACGCTTGGTAGGAAAGTGCAAAATGACATCGGCACGGCGGGAGACTGTGGATGCGAGTAAAACCCAGAAGCCAGTACGGTACAGCTACAACCGCTAACCAAACACCATTGTGTTCGTTGTCAAGCTCGCTTCTGGGACTGGCAAGCACGAAATACGGGGTTTGGTCCAGAACAGAAATTTGACACGGAGAAATCGGTTGCACCTCCCGTGGGCACCGAGCGCGTATTATAATTGATGTACTTGGTGACGACGTCCACCGAAGTCACCGTTCGTGGACGGACGCTTGTAGTGTGCAAAGTAGTGATCGATCAAATGTCCGCGCGATCGCACAATCCCATCACAATACAAACTTCTGGACGAGCTGTGCATTTTAGTTGCGATCGAGCCGGCGTGAAACCAAGCGATGCCGAGTCTCATCCGCAGGGTTCCAAGACTATTGCTTCTGTGGAGGGCACCGCCTCCGCCATCCATTCAACGCGCCCAGCATTCCGTCGTTCCTTAGCGTGTCGCAACCCATCGCGTCGGCGCGAGCGAGGAACTTGTTCAGCTTGTTTGAGTTTGAGTCTAATCGGACCAAAGCAAACAACTTGTCGCTCGTCGAAGTCTCCGGTGGGCATGGACTCATTCTATCCATCACAACTGTGAACTATGACACGGTGGTGGCCTGCACAGCGACAGCAACGAACCCGAGCTCAGTTCTCCCATGCAGCAGCGCTCACCCTGTGGAAGGTTCAATGGTTTACATATTAGTTGGACCTCCATGTCGCTTCTCTGCGCCAGGAAACGTACATGAGTTAGCGGAGTTGTGGTGTCAAGACCACAGGTTTCGAATTCAGTAGGAAGCGCTGGAGTGGAGGCGTAGCTTTGAGTTCACGTACAAGCGCTTGATTGGCGGTGCTCGGCTACTTCGCTCCAGGCTCCTCTGCAATTGTCCCAATTTTCGCTTATCAAACACCGATCCTGTTGTCGGCTTTGCCAGCATGATCGATAAACTCAACAAGCGCAACCTTACCTAGACGATTGAATGCACTTCTGTGTGATGAACAGATCGAGATGGTTGAGAGGATGGTGCGACTATGATGCGATGGACGTGGGTCAGGTACAGTAGCCACCAGGTGCCAATTGTCCGGCGGTGGTGGCGGCTGTACATCGCCACTACAGTTGTACGACAGCAGAACCACATCCATTCACTGTCGCAGCCTTCAGGGGAGCTGTCGACCGTCCAAAGCCTCCATTCGATCTCTGTTTGCTCTGCCCCACGGAACGCCCGCAAGACCAGCGCCGTCGTCGTTTCCGTTTGCGGCCAAGCGCGCATTTTGTTTCAACGGTTTACGCACACTGACTTCATGGGTACGTACGTTGCGTCCAGCTCACCAAAGCGAATGCACCAGGTAGGCTTCAGCTGGAGGCTGCCACAAACACCACAAAAAGAGAAGAGAAGGAGATGGTGCCACCTCGAAGAGGTCCCAGTAAATAACACGAGCGCGCCGCTACCGTACGGCGCGTGCAACGACGCCACGTGACGAATGCAGCCATAAATCAGCGGTCACCGGGGTCGCACCTGCTCGTCTCACGAAATTTGAGCCGCGTTCTTCTGCCACGCGCTGCGGCAACGCTGGTCTCGTCGCGCGGACGAAGAGGCCGCGTTTCGCTTCCAGCAGTGAGGAGGACCTGGAGCGAGAACGAGTAGTTCACCTTATTGTGGTACGAGTCCAAAATATCAACAGGTTTTGGTAAACCATGTGACAGGTCGGTTGCCAAGATCAAGGACAGTACTCTGCTACGTAGTATATCAGTACCAAGACCTTGCGGCCCCACTGTCGGCCAGGCAACACCACAATCGTACCAGAGACGTATGCAGGAGGCAACGCCAAAGAGCAAAAGCGTTTCATGTATGAAAATCGGGCCCCACACCCACTCGGCTGAACGAGTTGATGGCGCCGTGACAGCAGTGTGTCGTTCAAGTTTAAAATTTACGTATCGTGCGACCGGCCTTGAGGTCTCGCCCGCTGCAAGCAACATGTTTTCTACTCGTCGCGCCCCACGGCATTCGCAATGATCGGGTCGGTCGGCTTGTTCTTGTCGGCCGCGATGCCGAGGAACACGGGGAATCGCGGAATGCCGTCGTTCGTCAGCTCCTGGCACTTGTACACGACAATCGAACCGATCTTGGGCGGGTGCTCGCGCTGGTCGTCCGAGAGCCCACTCGCGACTTTGAACATCTTACCACTCGCCATCTTGCACCGCAGCGCGCCGCACATGCCCGTGTATTTACCCTTGCCGTCTTCGTACGCGATGACCTCGGCCTCGCCGTCGTGGAAGCTCTTGATCTTGAGCAGCGACGACGAGCGGCCGCCCATGTACTTGCTACCCGGCTCACGGATCATGAGGCCTTCGCCACCGAGCATTTCGATCTCGTCAAAGACCTCGTCCAAGTGCACGAGCGACTTGCACTGGGTGTGCTCGACCCACTCAATGTACTTGGAGCCCGTGTCCGTGACGAGCGTTTGCGCGTGCTTCATTCGGTCTTCGAAGGGCTTGTCCTTGAGCGACGGGACGTCAAAGACCTTGTACACCAGCTGGTCCCAGTGCTTCGAGTGTTCGGTCTTGGCGATGCCGACCGTGAATTGGAAGCGGCCACGGCCACCAAAGAGCTCGCCGTCCATATTGTGGTCTGTTGGGAAGCCCTCGATGAACCAGTCGGGGGCAGGGTAAACGTTGCCCAGGCGCGACAAGAACACGCGCTTCTTCGCATCCCAGTACGCGCGCACACCGTCGAGCTTCTCGCTGATCCACCAGTTCACCGGGTCGTTCTTCTCGCGCTCCCACTTCTTCGCGAGCAGCACGTTTGGCGCAGTCGATTTGACGACTGCGGCCTTGGACTTGGTGGGACTTGTCCCCGCCGCCTTCGCGGTGCGAGGAGCGGAGCCCGAGCCCGACGCCCGCACAGCCTCGAACGCCTCGCCGAGTACCTCCTTCAAGTGCTTGCAAGTGCGCGCCGTCGGTGCGTGGCGCTGGTTACGCCACGCGGGGCAACTGCACGTGTAGGTGCTGCCAAGACGCTTGACAGTGTACGTCGAGTTCGAGGACGAGCTCTTGACATCAAAGAAAGTGCCGTCTGTGATCAGCGTCTTGGGCGCGATACCGTTGATGGCGCCAGTCTCCGAGTCATAGTCGACTTCGCCGTCGCTCACGGTAGTGGCATCTGCGTTCTTGGAAGTGGCAGTCTTTTTCGTTGGTGGGGGCGACGCGCTGCCATCCGCAGTATCGTCCATACCACCCAACTTCGCCTGCCACTCGTCTTCCGTGAAGATCTGGATGCCTTGCTTCTCGGCGTCGTCCTTCTTCTGGCCAGCACGCTCGCCACACACAAGAATGGTCGTCGCCTTAGTGACACGCGGCTCCACGCGAAACCCCTTCGCCTCGGCGAGTTGGGTTGCATCCTTGCGCGAGTACTTGACGAGCGTGCCCGTGAACACGACAACTTGCTGCGTCGTGTCGTCGGCCGGCTCAGCCTTGCGCTTGACACCGGTCTTGGCTTGCTTGGAGGTGGCCACACCCGGCGCTGGCGGCGACTTGGTCTTGCCCTTGGTAGTGCTGGAGCCTCCACTCAGATGTGTGGCCCACGCATCTTCGGTGAAGATCTTGATTCCTTTCTTTTGCGCGTCCTCGGCTTTCTTACCGGCCTTCTCGCCGCACACAAGAATCGTCGTGGCCTTGGTCACGCTCGAGCCCACGGTGTAGCCGTGCGCTTCGGCGTCCGCGATGGCATCTCTGCGCGTCTGTGTGGTCAGCGTACCAGTGAAAACAACGACATCGTCATTCTTCTCCACGGGCTCTTCGTCCTGATCCATTGCGTCGTCGTCTGCCTCCTCCTCGATTTCGTTGTCGATGTCCTCCATATCTTCATCTTCATCTCCGTGGACACCACCATCCGCATCCAGCTTGGCCTCCCACTCTTCCTCCGAGAACACTTGCACGCCTTTCTTCTTCGCGTCCTCGAGCTTCTTTCCGGTCTTGCCACCGTACACGAGGATCGTTGTGGCGGTCGTGAGCCCCGTGCCAACTTTGTAGCCGCTCGCTTCGGCCGTCGCAGTCGCCTCCTTGCGCGTCCATTTCGTGAGCGTGCCGGTGAACACCACGACCTCCATTGTCGTTGTTCACTGTTGTCTGGAAGATCGTGTCCTGTGCGGCGCGAATCCGGAAATGGTCATCCCCGCATCCCGTGCAGCGTTTCGTCTCTCTCCATAGCCATCTCACTCGAACTGACTTTTCTTTCTTTGGACTTAGACCTCGGG
This sequence comes from Pythium biforme, assembly GCA_023337735.1. Classification (NCBI taxonomy): domain Eukaryota; phylum Oomycota; class Peronosporomycetes; order Pythiales; family Pythiaceae; genus Pythium; species Pythium biforme. The sequence continues at coordinate 4,311 of JAADXJ010000970.1, forward strand.
CGTGATTATTGTGAGTGTGTGTCTCCAATTTGGGAGTGAAGGTCGGCAACTGGTCCACATTCAAGCAACCTTCACATCACCTCTATCTACACTCGATACAAACCTTCTATCCGTTATGTGGTGTATAGATGGCAAGTGATTGGTGGAAAGCCTGCTCGCCATTGACCTATGTTTCTTGGGGCGGGCAATTTGGATGGTCATTCTCCAAAGCGGCAACATCCCGAAGCCAGCAGAAGCCCCGACCGGCAAAGGAAACCAACACAATGGTCGCGGAAAACGACGCTGCGCAGCCGCGATCGCCGGCGACGCGCCTTGACTCGACGGTCGCGATGGAAAGCGCGAAGAACGCACGTGGCGACGGTCCCGCGCACTCGTCCGAGCGCTTCTTCTGTGAAGAGTTAGAGGAAGATCTGGGCGAGACCATCCAGACGTCGACCGCGGACGAGCAACGCTCGGCGCAACGCGCGCAGATGGTGCAGTACGTCGCCGAGAACCTCATCGGCCGCCACGAGCTCTTCGACTCGCCGTTTGGCGACCGCGCGCTCTGTTACGCTGACTTTACGGCCAGCGGCAAGTCGCTTCAGTCCATCGAAGACTACATCCAGCGCGAGGTCATGCCCGTGTACGGCAACACGCACACGACGACGTCGATCACGGGTCTCCAGACCACGTGCTTCCGCCACGAGGCACGTCAGATCATCGCGCAGGCCGTGAACGCCAAGATCACGGGCCGCGGCGCCGAGGACTCGGTGCTGTTCACGGGCCAGGGCTCGACGAGCGCCGTTAACAAGCTCGTCACGGCGCTCGGTCTCCATGTGCCGCTTGCCGCGACTGCGGATCCCACGCAGCGTCCCGTGGTGTTTGTCGGTCCGTTTGAGCACCACTCGAATCTGCTGCCGTGGCGAGAGAGCATTGCGCAGGTGGTCGTCATCCCGGAGAATGAGCGCGGTCACGTGGACATCGACGTGCTGATCGCGAAGCTCAAGCATTATGCCAGCCGACCGCTAAAGATTGGAGCCTTCTCGGCGGCCTCCAACCTCACGGGCGTGCTCACGGACGTGGACCTTGTGACGGCGACGCTGCACATGCACGGCGCGCTGGCGTTCTGGGACTACGCGACGTGCGCGCCGTATGTCGCGATGGACATGAACCCCGTCGTCGCGAACGAGGCCCTGCGTCCGTTCGTGTACAAAGACGCCGTGTACTTTTCGGGTCACAAGTTCATCGGCGGCCCTGGCTCTCCGGGTGTCCTGGTCGTGAAGAAGCGTCTGCTTGGCAATGCCGTTCCCACGACGCCTGGTGGCGGCACTGTGTTCTTCGTGACCGAGCGTGACCACCGCTACTTGTCCAACCGCGAAGAACGTGAAGAAGGCGGAACACCTGATATTCTCGGTAGTATTCGGCTTGGCTTGGCTTTCGAAATCAAGCAACGCATCGGCACCCAGCACATCATGGAGCTGGAACGCAGGCATGTCGCGCGCGTGCGTGCCTCGTTTGCGAACAACGGCAAGTTGGTGCTGCTCGGTCGTCACAACGGCGAAGACGTGGTCGACCAACTGCCCGTCTTCTCGTTTCTCGTTCGGTGTGCCGACCGGTTCCTGCACTACAACTTCGTGTGTGCGCTCCTGAACGACCTTTTCGGCATCCAGACGCGAGGTGGTTGCCAGTGTGCCGGTCCCTACGCGACGCGATTGATGGGCATGGAAAAGAACGACGTTCTTGCGCTTGAAAGCGCTCTCATCGAGAAGAAGGAGATGCTCCGCCCTGGCTTCTCTCGCATGAGCATCCCGTACTTCATGGAAGATGAGGAAGTCGACTATATCCTTGACGCGATTAATTTCATTGCCGAAGAAGGATGGAAGTTGTTGCCGCAGTACAAGTTTAACCACAAGAGTGGCGCATGGAAGCACACGTCGCGTTTCACGAGATTCCCGAACCGGAAGTGGTTGTCCCATTTCTCCATGAACTTGGATCGCTCGAAACCAGAACCGGCCTCCAGTGCTCAGCGCCGTGTGGTGGACATCCAGAAACACCGCGCCGACAATTTCGAAGTGGCTCGTCAACTTGTTGCTGAGAGTGGATCGAAGGCGAACGGATCCGTGGCGGCGTCCGCAACCCAGATGTTAGATGACGCGTACGAGGTGTTGAGATGGTTCATTTACCCGGCTGAAGCAGCGGAGGCCCTGAAGAAGGGTACCGCGCCTGAACTCATGCCGATCGCTGGACCTTACCAGCCCCAGCGCTACCTCGATGGTACCTTGAAGCACCAGTGGGAAGTTCCGGATGAAGAAGCGAAGTTCACAACCGTCACTGCACAGTCAGTCGCGACGCCGAGCGTGTGCCAGACTGGAACTTGCTGCCCTCTGCCGGTGGACTCATCGGCATCGAACGCTCGTGAGGTTGGTGGCAAATACCCTCTGCGATCTACCTCGTCTCTTCCCGTGTGCACTCTCAATGGCCCGTCTGCAGCGGTGGCTGGTGCTGCTGACGCGATCGCGAACCTCTCGCGCACACAGGAGATCACAGCGCAAATGAGTGAGAAGACCGCTGCCGTGAAGCTCTTCCCTACGCCGGGGAAGAAGATGATGCGCTGGGTCGGTCAGGCTTTGATGCAGTGGAACATGATCGAAGAAGGCGATCGGTTGCTATTGGGCGTGTCAGGCGGAAAGGACTCGCTGAGTCTGCTCCACATTCTGCTGAACGTGCAGAAGCGTGCTCCCGTCAAATTCTACTTGGCCTGCGCAACTGTCGATCCGCAGACGCCGTCGTTCGACCCCAGCCCCATGAAGGAGTACATGAAATCGCTGGGTGTCGAGTACCATTACCTCTCGGAAAACATCATCGAGCGCGCGGCATGCGAAATGCAGGGTGACTCGATATGTAGCTACTGCGCCCGTATGAAGCGTGGTTTGCTGTACTCGTGCTGCCGCAAGAACAAGTTCAACAAGCTTGTTCTCGCACAGCACTTGGATGACCTGGCCGAGAGCTTCTTCATGTCTGCGATCCACAACGGCCAGCTTCGCACCATGAAGGCCAAGTATTGGAACGAAGAGAAGGATGTCGAGATCTTGCGCCCGCTGGCATACGTGCGTGAGCATGAACTCAAGAAGTTTGCCTACGACTCACGTCTTCCGGTGATCAACGAGAACTGCCCGGCTTGCTTCGAAGAACCGAAGGAGCGTCACCGTGTGAAGAAAATGCTCGCCCAGGAGGAGAGTTTGAACCCAGACATGTATAACAGTATCCGCCGCGCGATTCTTCCGTTGATGGACAACTCGGTTTACGAACCGCTGAACTCGATCCGCATTCGGATCGAGAAGAGCAAGCAGACTCGAACGAGGGCCCCGTCGAACAAGACCAAGAAGGCGAAGGAAGAAACACAGTCTGCGGAAAGTCAAACCGCTGACGATGGTGGAAGCGCTGAGCACTAATCTGCGAGCCTCTTGGACTACCCACTTGAGCGGTGCGTATCCTCATGCTGAATGGATAGAAATAGATCAACTTGCGATTTTCCGAGTTCCTCCTGGAAAGGATCTCCATGGCGCGGTGTGAGTTTGTTGTTGCTACCTAGGTTTTTCAGGATCGGATTTGTTCTTCAAGCCGGTCGTTTGCAAGGGCTCAAGGCTTCAACGTGCTTGGTCTCATCTGCGAGCATGCGATGGTACGTCTGGTATATATCGAGGCTTGATCGATGTGTGGGCTTCCAATTTAGGCGCCGTCCATGTTCCTTGGTCTATTGGAAGCTGAGCGGCAGGCCACCTGACGTCAGCGTGAGAATCATACCAGCCATCACGCATTCCAGAAAAATCCTCGCAAGAGGCTGAAGCATGAGCGGCAAAGACGCGTTGCTCGTGAACCCGGAAGACTGGTCGCCCAAGCAGCTCGAGCAATGGCTACGTCGCTTCGAGAAGGGGCGTTTCAAGACCCTCGCACCAAAGCTTCGCAAGTACTCGGGCTACGAAGTCGTCCACCTGCCGTCAGGACTTTGGGCGGATATCCAGCCGCGTGATTTGGCGATGTCCCTGCGGATCACTCTGCTGGGCTTGGTGCAGATCGCGAGCCAGGATGGAGACTCGGACGCGCTCACGATCGTCACGGACTTCACGCCGCGCGGACCTCCGTCGCCGCGCAAGCCTACGAAGGGTGCCTTGATCGAGCATGACAAGACTCCTGAACCACGCAAACCAGTGCAATTCCCGCCGATGCTCGAAGTGCCGTCGCTGCCCGTGCTGCTTTTCATGGTGGTGTTCATCGTCGTTGCAGTGCTGTGCTTCACGGTGCTCAAGGGTCCACTGGAAGACGTTGGCGTGAGTTCGCACCAGTTGCTCAAGTACGGCTCCATCCCGATCGTGAGTGTTGGGTTCACGTACATCCACATCTGGCTCGCGCTGTACATGACGTTTTACCCGCTCGAGTACATAGGCTGTCTCCAAATTCCGGGTACAAACACTGGTTTCGGCTGGCAGGGCATTGTTCCGCACAAGGCTGAGAAGATGGCTCGTCAGGCCGTCCGCATCATGACCACACGACTCATGCGCGTGAGCGAGGTCTTCGCGAAGCTCGAGCCGGCGCGCATCGTGGACGAGCTGGAGCCTGTTCTCTTTGGCACGATCCGCGACATTGTCGACCAAATGGCGATGAAGTACAACCCGGACTTGTGGACGGTGCTGTCGGAGGACATCAAGGAAGAGATCGTCGAGAAGGTGAAGGAAGAGGCACCGGGCCACATCGAGTCGCTCATGCTCGACCTGCGCACCAACATTGAAGACGTGTTCGACCTGGAGGACATGGTCGTGAGCAACTTTTGCAAGGACAAGCAGCTGCTGGTCAACATGTTCGTCACGTGCGGGTACCAGGAGCTCGCGTTCATCCGCAACTCGGGCGCGTGGATGGGCTTCCTCTTCGGACTCATGCAGATGGGACTTTGGTTCGTGTACTCGAACCGCATCGTCGTGTTCCCCGTCGTCGGTCTTGTCGTCGGCACCATCACGAACTGGCTCGCGCTCAAGATGATCTTCGAGCCGGTGGAGCCCACACGTGTCTGTGGTGTGACACTTCATGGGCTCTTCTTGCGTCGCCAGAACCAGGTCGCGGAAGTGTACGGCCGACTCGTCGCCGCGGAGATCCTCACGTCGCGCAACATTATCGATGCGATCCTCAAGGGCCCGTTCTCAGACCGTCTCTTCGAGCTCGTGTACGATAACGTGCAGCACGCCGTGAACAAAGCGACCGCGGCGACCGAGCAGATCGCGAGCCTTGGGCTCGGAGAGGCCACGTTCAACAACATGAAGCAGGACGTGACCGATCACATCGTGAACGCGTTCCCGGACTCGCTGCGCCAGATCGAGGCGTACGCGACACAGGCCATGGACTTGGAGACCACGCTCCGCGAGAAGATGAAGCTGCTCACGAGCTCGCAGTTCGAGGAGCTGCTCCACCCGATCTTCGAAGAGGACGAGTGGAAGCTCGTGCTCATGGGCGGCGTGCTGGGCCTCATTATCGGCTTTCTCCAGGCTTTCTTCATCAACCACTAATGCACTCTTCTCTCTCTTTCACACTTTTCAGATGCATTGGTTTGTACTGGTCCTTTCTAACGTTTGGTGCTGACTTGTTTTCTAATGGCTGGGGTGGTCACTGCCACTACTGCTCGAGTCGTGATGCAAGTGGCGCAGCAAGCTCCCAAAGAACGCCGACTTCTTGGGCGGCGGCGGCACGTACTTCTTGACCGGTCGGTTGCTTTGGACGCTCGGCGTCGGCGCTGGCCGTGCGTTGTTCACGGTCGTGTTGTGGATGCGCTGCACGTGCGCGTGGGCCGACGCCGGCAGCGCGCCGCAGTACGCGATCAGGTGGCGCCTTCGTGACTCTTCCCGAAGCGCCTTCTCCTTGCGGAGCCGTTCACGGATCTCCGCGGCCATCACTTGCTGTTGGAGCCCCGGGTCGCTCTCGAGCACGTGCGACACGTCGGCCTGCGCGATCGCGTGCTGGTGGCTGTCGCGCAGGTCGCGGATCGACTGGCCGCTCTCGATGGACTGCGCGATCAGCGCGCGCAGTACGTCGAGCCGCTCCAGGTGGTCGCGGTCCTCTAGCTGCTTGAGCTTCTCGGGGAAGAACGTCGTCATGACGTCGTAGAGTGCGACGTTCACGGCCACAGACGCGAGCGCGCCGGGCACGGGCTGGCGACACGTCGGGCAGTTGGCGCAGCTCCTGAGCCACATGTCCAAGCAGCGCTTGCAGAACGAGTGGCCGCACAGCAAGCTCACGGGCTTGGCCATGAGCTCGTCTACACATAATGGATACATAGAGGTCGTCAGTCTTATCCACGGTCACACGTCACTTCGCCCCATCATCCTCTTCTATATCCCATATCAACGTACCACAGCAAATCGCACACCCGAGCGCCTCCGGGATCAGCTCGCTATGGCGCGGCGTCTCTACGTGGTCACAGTGGGTCGCTTCTTCGTCCTCCTCCATGTGATTCGTGTTCTCGCCAACGTGGCGCGTATTAATATCCGTAGCCACCGACGGCGCCAGTTCGCGCCCGTCTGCGAGCGCGTGGAGATGGAGCACGTTCTTGACGTCGCGCAGGTCCGTGGCGCGCTCGATGGTCGCGACGAGCGCATGCTTTTCGGCAATAGGCACGCTCGCGTCGTCCAGGAACGTCAGTACTTGGAGGGCGGTCACGTCGCTTTCGCGCCTCGCCTCGCGCGCGGAAGAGGCGCAGTCCACGGCCACGTTCGCGCGCTGCAACATGTGGAGCATGCCCAGCGCGTAGGCCGCAAGCGGCGCCGCGGGGAGCGCCGTCAAGTGTGCGCCCTCGGCGAGTCCATGCGGGGCAGTATCGCCAGGGAAGGCCGTCATGGTGGTCGTGGAGATTCAGGCCAAAGTCACCCTGGTGCAGAGTCTAAACTGGCGCGCCAAAAGTCTAAACTGGCTGTCACACACAGACACACATACAAGTGGGCAGCAACGGTGTTCCAAATCTGGGGAAAGCGTACCTTCCTGCAACATTCTGGGACAAAAAAGAACCCGTTTCGTGCGTGATGATTGGCGAACAAGGCAACAAGGATGTGAGCCAGGCGCGATTCCGCCAACTGCCCACGAGGCATACTGAAGGTAAGTCAAACGAAATCCACCCAAGCGAATAGGGTTCCGCGAACGCCAGAACGAGAAAGAAACGAGTACTATTTACCGGTACCAATACAGCCACCGGTATCTCGACCGGTACATAGTTTGGAGCTGATGTTAGGAACATGAAGTGAGTTTGTATCCGAAACCGTGCGTTTGGACGTTCAAAATCGGCGGTCTCGGATCGACCGAACCGTGACAGCATCGACAAGAAACTTGCCGCACCGCAAAAACCAACGCGCGGGTTTCCCCCTCATTTCCTCCATGGCAACGCCTCCGTCGCGGTTCTCGACGCCCGCGGCGTCGTCCAACGCGTCGCGTGCCGCCCACAAGGCGCCGCGCAGCGCGAGCTACGCGCCCGCGGCGTCCGCATCGTCAACGGCTACGGCAACCGCAAGAACCGCGCGCACCGGCAGCGACGACTTCCTCTCGCCCGTGTCCAAGTACAACCGCTTGCTCGACCACGCGCGCGACGAGCAGGCCGCGCGCATGCAGACGATCGAGAGCGAGCGCGCGCGGCGACTCGCGACCAAGCCGACGACGACGCGTTTGTCGTCCGGGCAGACCAGCGTCAAGCGCAAGCTCACCGAGTTGGAAGTAGCGGCCCAGGCCGCGCAGACAGTGGCGCGCCCCGTGGCGTCGCGTCAGAGCGAACCTGTGAAAAAGATCCGCACGTCGCCGCCGCTGAACAAGCCCAGCAGCGCGCAGCAAGCGAGTGCGAGTGTGAGCCGCCGGGGCGTTTCCTACGGTGGAGCTACCCACAGTAACTCGGCCAGCGCATCCAGTAGTTCTGTGCGCAGCTCACTGTCGGCTTTTGCACTCCGGCGCCACGATGAACGACA
>JAADXJ010000971.1:0-12276 GCA_023337735.1 Pythium biforme
ACGGTGTTTGCGCTGGACTTTTCGGGCTCTGGCCTTTCGCAGGGCAAATATGTGTCGCTTGGATACCACGAGCAAGCCGACATCGAGACGGTGGTCAAGCACATCCGTGCGAGCGGAGAGACCTCTACGATTTGCCTGTGGGGAAGAAGCATGGGTGCCGTGGCATCGCTACTGTACGCGCAACAGGACACACAGATCAGTGCCATGGTGTTGGATTCGCCCTTCTCGAGTCTGCCACAACTGGCCGTCGAACTCGTCGAAGACGGCAAACTCGGTGTACCCAAGATCGCAGTAAAGCTCGTCATGCGTCTTATTCGACGGGATATCAAGCGCCGAGCCAAGTTTGATATGTTCAAGCTCAAACCGATTGCCAAGGTCCACAAGTACGTGCCGTTTGCGCGATTACGGATTGGTGGAGTCCTGTTCTAATGGTTTGTGACTTGGCAAAGGTGCACGATCCCAGCGTTTTTCGTGGTCGGCCAGCAAGATGAACTCGTGGGACCTCACCACGTCGATGCCATGTACAGGCTCCACAATGGCCCGCATCAGCTCTTCCAGTTTCCAGGCGGCCACAATAGCCCGCGGCCGATCAATTTCTTCGTGCAGGCGTTGCAGTTTCTCCGCGTGATGGTCGGCCTTCTGCCGCTTCCATCGGAGCTTTTCAGTAACATTGGCGCGGCGTCGCCATCGTCGTCACCAAAACCCACGCGACCGAAACAACCCGTGAAAGTATTCAAGAACCCGCTCAAGCCAGGCGTCTCGGTCGAATCTGTCCACCAAATGACAGTGAAGGAGCTCAAGGAAGCGATCGCCAGCGTGGGGTACGGCGACGTGCCGTGCGTCGAGAAGAAGGACCTCGTCGATTTGATGCTGAAGCTGCACGCACGCCACGTTCGGTCCAAACAGCACGCCGAGCTGTACAGCAACGACGACCTCACGGCATCAAAGCCAGCAAGTCCGTCCAACCAGCTCAACGGAGGCGAGACAGCAGTCCCTTTTGAGAGATCGATGGCAACATCGGCGAGCGCTGTTGACCGGCCTCGGCGGTATAGTGACAGTAGCGCAGAGATCACGCCAGTGTCCTGTTCCTCCACCTCAACATCATCTGCGTCCAAGCCCTTCCCGATGAAGGCCTCGACCTCCAGTGTGCTGTCCGACTCGGAGCTGTCACGAGAGCTCAGCGGCGACGGTTTGAGAAGCGACGGAGAAGAGGATGAGAAATCGAGAGCGTAGGCGGAACGTTGCTCACATTTGACCGGAACGACCGCGTAGTGCCCTGGATGGGGAGCAGATAATTCGATCGATGGCCATCCTTTCGGATCGAATGCGATGCTGCGGTGTGTAAGAATACTGCAATTGCCACACAACACACAAATAGAGCGCGATGCTGGACCCCCAACGCCGGTCACAACTCAGTTGAAAAGCCAGTCCAATCCGCGTCAGCTCGCCTCGTCTTCCACCTTTCAAACGTCTTATCCCGACCAAAGAGGAGTGCACGCATGGGACGCAGCGAGGAATTTTTACAAATGTACATGGGATGCAGCTGCAAACAGCGCACATGGCTCGAAAAGCAGACGGCTCGAAGACGTGACGAAGGACGGCGAATCGCTTACAATGGGGCTCCGCATGGGACGAGGATGAGTTCCCACCCCCAAGTATGCCCGCTGTATTCGGCGCCGTAGCGTTTTGTCTCCGTCCGATCCGGATGCTGTAGTCAGTGCGCCACTTGATCTTCCACGCCACAGTGTGTGTGTGTGCTCTTCCTGCCCGAACATGGAAGGCTATTTGATCCGCTTGCCGACGTGCGCGTGGAATGTCGACGACGACGCGACGGCGACCAAGATGCGTAACCGGCGGTCGCGGCGAAGCTGCAAGCCGCAGGCGCGTTTGCTATACTACATCCTCGGCGAAGGATTTTTAGAGGGGTTTGCGTCTCCGGACGACATGGAACCGGTCGAGTCGTTCCAGCTGACGTCCTTTGAGGTGGACGTGGACCCAGTGTACTCGATGCTCATGTTCAAAGTCACAACGTACGAGAAGAAAGCGATCGCGCTGCCATCTCCTCTGGTCGCACATGGCCATGCCACAGGCGACAGCAGTGAAGACGAAGATGCCCACAACGACTACGACGGAAGCGCTTCAACGACCCCGAAAGGGTCGAGCCTGCTGCTTTTCGCCGGTAACAAAGCGCTCGTGGAACTGTGGTGCAAGAAGCTGGTCAACTGGAACCGCTACGTGTTCGCCGGCGCGCCATCCAACACAGACGGCGTCGACCCGATCGAAGCGAAGAAGGAGCTCATCAGCGCTTTCCACGAGAAGAATAACCAGGGGATGTTTTCGATCCTGTGCCAGCTCCAGGATTGTACGAAGCCACTGCCGTCGGAAGGTATTCCACCAAGTGTCAGCGAACCAGTTCATCGCGCGGCTGTGGTCACTGCGCAACAATTCCAGCCACCGCCGTTGCCACTCTACCTTACGATCCCGGTGAACCACAAGCTTGAGCAAGATGCTAACAAACCGGCAGCGAAGGCGGAGATCAAACCGCTGTGGATGCTTCTCAACCGCGGTTCAGGCCGACGGATCCGCTCGGTCCCAATGAGCAAGTGATCCTGTTCAACGCGTGTTTTGTCATGTAGATACGTCCGAGTTTCAACAAGCACTCTTGGTAATCCAGAACGTTTGACTCGATTTTGGGTCTAGGCCTCTTCTACCGTGATGGCCACAGTGCCGTCCAGTCGATTCCAGTGTTCCCCAGAGCACAAGAGTTGTCGATGGTAGACTCCGGTCAACTGAAGCTCGCTGGACATGTCTTGTGGTGTCGCTGGCAGCAGCGGGTCGCTCTGTTCTATGTGGTTGTTGATCTCCATGCTCGTGAAGACGCGGTATCGCATCTCCATGCGAATATTTGCAACGACTTCCGCACTCCGCGCGCGGTCCTTGGAAGACTTTCCCTGGGAGATCTCGATGCGGATCGGCGCAATCTGAGTCGACTCGACCGGACAAAAGCAATATTGCTCCGGGCTGTCCACGGGACTGGGGCCAACGGCCAGTCGCATTGCGTCCAGGATGTCGCCCCCACCTTGGGTCCGTGAACTCGTCACCAATAGCAGCCGCGTGAACTGCATCGCGTCCGCGGGTGTGAGTGTCGGAGCGAGCCGTGTGATCTCCATCAGTAGTGCGCCGACAATCTCCTCGACACAGAGCCCGCCGTACACGATGCCATTGATCTGGAGGCGATCACGGCGCAGGTCCTTGAGCGCCTGCGTCAGGTTCCAGCTTTTCACGCGCTCCACACGTGCCAGGCCGCGGCTCAGCGAGTCAACATGGCTGTGGAGCCAACGCAACGGCACCGTGAGATTGCTCACTTGGATTCGGTTGGACGGGAGTGAAGCCAACGCCGTGTGAGTGTGCGAAACGGCGGATTCCAGCAACTTGCTCTGGCGAATCTCGGTCTTGATCGCTGCGATCCACTGGTCGGCCTCGCGCTGGCTCGCCACATCCATGATGAGACGCAGCTTGCCTTGGGTGTCAAACAGCGCAAACGCGTGGCGCGGGGCGCCCCCTTTGCCAGCTTCCCCACTCGTGATCTCGCCCTTGCGGACGTTCCACTTGCTCGCAAGCAAGTCGATCGTCGTGTGCGGCGCACTTTCCTTCAGGAAGCGCTTGTGGTCCTGCTCCTCGGCAGGCTCGAGTGCCGTGGTCTCGTTGCCGCGCATGGCCAGCTCAAACAGGAATTCCTCACACAGCTTTTGATTCGCGAAAAAGAGAAGCTTGGCGCCATCGCACAGACACGCGTACACGCGGCGCTGGTTCCGCCAGAGCGCGACCCACTCGGCCACGTCGACGTAGCCCTGTATGACCACTGGCAACTCTGTTCCCTGGACTGACCGTGAGATCAGTGGATAGAGCCATCGCACCGAAAGTGAGGGCGTGTCGCTCAAGCCATCGGCATCACTTCGTAGCAACTCGGACGTTTGGCTGGCCAGCGCGTGGACCACTGGAAAGAGCGTGGCGATGGGCTGCGGCCCGAGGCGACTGTAGATATCCCGCACTTGCATCAAGAGTTGGCGACTAAGAGATTGCAATGATGTGAGGCGATCCAGACAGTCAAAGCCCACGCGCAGCAAGAAATCGCGCGGCAATAAGCGGCTGAGCGCATCGTCATGGCGAGTGGAGGACGTACGAAGTCGGTGGTGCTGCTGCGTCAACAGTAACGGTAGCGGAGATTTGAATGAAGCGCGAGGGAGAATACCACGGCCCACTGGATGCCGTCGACGCTGTGCTCGAAGCTTCGCCTCCTTTGGAGCATCACGCCGAGGATCGCTGGTGACATGGATCGATGCCATCGGCAGCTCTCCACTCATCTCTTCATCGGAGCTGCCGGTCTCGGGCTCTTGGTTTGGATCCGAATGCTGCGGATCCAGCTGGACTTCGGATACCACCGAGGGGTCGTTCAGAGTGCGCAATTCAAGAATATCGCCATCGCATAAACCCATGTCCTCGAGGAGCTGCTTGTCTTGAAACACTACGTACACGTGCGGTTAGTTCCCTCTGAATGCACCGACCTGCTCCGCTAAAAACGAACGCGTACCGAGACCGCTGCGCACGAGCTCGAGCTCCCACGCCAGCGCGTCACACGTCACGTCGACGAGCGCTTCTGGACGCTGGCTCTTGTCGGGGCCGTGGATGGTCGCGCGGCAGTGTGTTTGGATATGCCTTACCAGGTCGCTCGCTGTGGCCACTCCGGCGACGGCCACGCGCAGCACGGTGTCGTCCGGGAGCACGACGCTAGGAGATAGCCACATATTAATAGGAACAGGTGAGATGGACACAGAGAGGCGATAGCTCCGGGTCGGTCCTGTGCACGCACCGCACGCATACGGGCGGCGCAGGCGGTGTCCCCATGGGTCTTGGTCCCGTTGGTGTGGAGGGTTCTCTTATTCAGTGGGGCCCGGCGACGTTTCAAGATGTGCACTACAAAAGAGGACAAATGATTCCAATCAATTGCGGATAGGAGCTGCATTGACGCATTCAGAGGCTTTATATTACACAAATAGGCATCCACACCGCTCCCAGCTCAGAAGCCCAGGTTGATGCCGAGCCCGCCAAGCAGGTTGGTGATGATACCACCGCTGCGCGTCGCCGCTGTCCGTGCTGGCGCGGGCGCGTTGTTGTTGTTGTTGTTGTTGTTGTTGTTGGTGTTGCCGTTGTTGTTGATGTTGAACGAAAACCCGGCCGGTGCGGGCGCTGGCACGGCTGTCACGATCGTCGGCGGCGTCGCTTGGGGAGACGGCGCGACCGCGGGCGTCGGGTTGATCACACTGGTCTGTGGCTGCTGTGGCTGAGTCGGCTGGCTCGCTGGCGCCCGCGGCGTAGTCTGTGACGGCGTCACAGGAACCATCGACGGGCTCGCTGGCAGCTGCGTGCTCGGATACGTTGGTGCGTTCGTGGGTCTCGTCGTGGTAGTGATCGCTGGTGGCGCGGCTGGCGGTGGTACCGCAGTCCGTGGCGGCGGCTGAGGGACCGCTGTGCTGGGCACCAGGGACGGCGACGGAAAGACCTTCCCTGGGCCTTCCCAGCTCTCTTGAGTGGCCATCGGTGCAGCGGGCGATGTTGAAGGGCGTGCGTTGGCATGTGGACGTGGGGGCGAAGAGGTTTCGGTCTCCGTAGCCGGGCTGTTGGGCCGCGGGCGGGCTGGCGCTGGCGGGTTTGATAGTGGTCGACTTGGCACGAGACTTGACGTAGACTCGTCTTCTGTTGGGCGTGGCGGATCACTGGTCGGGCGCGGTGGCTCGCGGGTCGGTCGCGGCGTCTCTGGCTCGGGCGTTCGAGTGGGCTGCTCGGTTCTCGGCGACTGTGTCTCTGGTTTCCTCATCGGGGGCTCAGTCCGTGGCACTTCTGTTTCCGGTGCTCGCGTTGGCGGTTCGGTCTCAGGCGCCTCTGTCTGTGGTCGCCGTGTCGGCGTCTCCGTTGTCATGGGGCGTGGCGTTGTAGGCTCTGGCGCCCACGGCACGGGCGTGGGCTGTGGTGCTGTCGTGGGTCTCGGAGGCGGCGGGGTCGCGGTCTCGTCCTTGGGCTTGTCCGATGCCGGCGCCGGCGTCGGAAGCGTGGGCGCTTGCGGAACGCCAGTGGACGGAGTCGGTCTTGGCGCTGGCGGCGGCGGTGCGGTGGTCGTGGGATTTCGCGGGGGCGCTGTCGCCGCGGGTTTGGTCGTCGGCGCCGGCGTGCCGTTGATCGAGGGTGTCACGCGGTCCGGGCCTTTGTACTTGTCGTTGTTGAACGAAAACTCGTTCTTGGTCGCCGCCGGCGTCGCGGGCTGCGCGGTCTTAGGCGGCACCGTCGGCGTGATCCGCGCAAAGGAAGGCGTGGGCTTGGGCGTCGCCGGCGCGTCCGGCGCCACATCCATCGGGTGCACCGCGGCGTTGCCCGGCGGCGGCGTCGACGGAACGGACGGCGGCGTGGTCGACTCTTTCCGCGGGTCGCGCACGCCGTACATGTCGCGGTCATCGCCGCGCACGGGTACGGCGACCACCATCAGCGCCAGCCATAATACAAGCAGCAGCCGATACCGCGCCAGTAACGCGATGTCCATGAGTCTATCTAAAGAAGCCGTGGGGTGCGCTGCTGCTCGCCGCTCGGTAGGGACACAAAGAGAGCGAGGTAGAGAGAGAGAAAGGGGTGTCGGCTGCAGCAATGGCGCAGAGGTCCCCTTCGGGAAGCGGGGAATGGCCGCGAAAGAGCGCGGCGGCGGAGGTCTCCGCTTCGCGCCCGCCCTCCTGCGGGCCGGTCTTCTCTCTCCCCAGCCGCAAAGGCGCGGCCGAGCCACCTGCCCCACAAGAATCGCCGACGAGGCAGAGGCAGACGGAGAAAGGTGCACTGCAGTCGCGTGGCAGAGAACCCTATGGCTCCTGGTCACCAGGCTGGTGGGCCACAAGCGGCGGGTGGCGTGGAAAGCATCTGCACGGCAAGATCATCTGCATTGCGGACGTTGGAAGTCGCTGGGAAGGGAAGGATGGAACAGTACATGTGTAAAAGCGGGGCAGATGGCGGTGGGGATCCGATACTGAAGGCCAGTTCCCCACACTGAACCCGAGAGTGACGGCATGGACCTCTATATTCAAATACTGAAATCAACTCGTGGACGCGTCGCGGCCAACGGACTGCTTTTGAGACCTTCATAATCATATCTGGCCTTCTCCGGCTGGCTACACTTGCTGACACACGCCCAAGCGGACGACCGGACGGTAGCAACTTGATCGTGCCCTGCCACCACGGCAGCAAATGGGGCGCTGGAGTGGCGGTTCGACTGGATCATGGCGCGTACGTTGCCGTACTACTGTAGTATTGACACGCTACACTAGTGACCATCCACACGGGCCTTCGTGGGTGTTACCAGCAATCGAGCCATTGCCACGCAATGCGATTCTCGTTACACCACGCGTCGCGAGCGCAAGCGAGTACTCAATCTAAGCTATTACCTGTACCCTACCGTCTACACAACGTACTCACCCGAGATGAGACCCGCGGAGACCTTTCTCGTGCTGGTCGCTGTCTTCAACCAGCACGTGCCACCTCGGTAGGTTGACCACGTGTACGCTCGACAACCTTGCGAGCGCCGCTCCGCACAGAGCGAGCAGCACGTGCCCGCATGGGAGGCGGCAACACTCGCGAGGTCGTTTCCCACAAAGTCCGTGTCCGCTGCCACTTGGCACGGCGCATCCGAGTCGCGGTCGACGACACCCGACACCGCGCCAACCGAGGTCACGCGCGCGTCGGTCGAGCGGTCCTTGAACCAGCACGTGCCGCCGCTGTAGCTGCTCCACGTGAACGCTCGACAGTCAGTCAACGCCAGGCACAACGAACAGCACGGGGATGGGTTGGCGCTGGCGGCGCTGCTAATATCGTTCCCAACCAAATCGACGTCCTGTTGAAGCGTGCACGCCGCGGGCAATGGCGACCGTGTTGGAGCGACGGGCGTCGTTGCCACCGCAGACACTTTCTGGAAGGCCGCAAACGCGTCGAGAACACCGTGGCCAAAGCCGTTGTTCGGCCACGCACGGGGGACGCTGCAGGTTGTTTCATCGCTGGTCCCAGCGCTTGTGCGATCGGCCGTGCTTGTGAGCGCGTCGCGGATTTCCGATACTGATAGGTCAGGCTTGGCACTCAGTAGCAGTGCAACTGCGCCAGCGACATGCGGAGCTGCCATGCTTGTCCCCGAAACGACTCGAAGTCCGACATCGTCCACGTAACTGGCCGACGCGATCGCCTGGCCCGGGGCCGAGAGGTCCGGCTTGATGACCCCCGACGCGCTTGGGCCTCGGCTGCTCAATGGCACAAGCGATCCGTCAGCCGCGACGTTGCCGACGCTGACGACGTTCTCATAGTTGCCGGGCGATCCGACCGTGCCGCACGTCGGCCCTTCGTTGCCGCTCGAGAAGACCGGTATGATCCCCGCGGCGACCCAGGCATCGATGATAAGTTGGTGCGTTCGTGTGTCGCTGCGTGTGCTCCAGCTATTGTTGACCACGTGCGGCGCCTTGGAACAGTCCTTGTTTCGTCCGGAGACATCAGTCGGACACAGCATCCACTCGGTGCACTGCACGATTGCTGCTTCTGTGCATGAAGTGAGGCACGCCTGGCACGCGATCCACTGCGCGCCGGGCGCGACGCCGATCCCTCCAGCTCCGACCATTATGCCCACGGTGTGGGTGCCATGTCCCTTCTTGTCGGTCGGCTCGTCCGACCGCTCGCCGGGCGAGAACCACCCAAAGTCGTGTCGGTGGTTGTAGCGTAGAGCGTCATGAGTGGCGCGCACGCCCGAGTCGATGCTGCCAACGACGACACCCGAGCCGTTGATACCCAAAGCCCAGAGCTCCGGCGCTCGGATTCGCGCGATGCCCCACTGAATTCTAGTGGCATTGCCCGCTGGATCCAATCGCCTCTCGCTGTGTGGACTGTCGTGGAGGTCGATGAATTCTTGCTCGCGAATCTCGGCGACGTCCGGAAGCGCCGCGAGCATCTCGACCCACGCCAGCGTAGCCCCTTGGAAGAATCGCGCGTTCAAGACGAACGAGCGGTACTGCTGCTCGAAGAAGCTCGCAACCGTATCGGCTTCGTGGGCGAGCACCTGCTCGATGGCGCGCTGGGAGGTGGCTGTATGTGCTTCCATGCGATCGATCATGTCCTTGATTCGGTCTCCGCGCGGCTCGCCGGTGTGCGCACGCTCGAGTGGCTTTTGTTGGGACGTGCGCATCATGACGACAATATCGGCCATGCCGGCCTGCTGCAGCTGGCGATGGACGCCATGGTGGACACGAGCGTGGGTCGCGATGGCAAGCGCCTCAGCGGCGTCTTGACGCAGTGCCAGGAGCAGCGAGAACACCAGGAAGATTGCTTCCATTCGGCTACGTGGAATTGATTTGGACGGGGCGAGCGGGGGCCAACGCAACAAAGTAAAAAACAGCGCTCGAGTCACCTGAACGTGTGGCCCTCGGTGCGAAATGCACGCCTATGATTGTGGCAACGCCATTTCGGGTCAACGTCATCCACCGAATCAATGGGGTCCAGTGTCCGTGTCGCATGGCCGGTTCATTTTGGACCGTAGAGGTTCCGATCGTCTACCAATCCGACACGGTGGTTCCCACCGAACGGGACAGTTTCTCGCCGCCTGTCAACACCGCGCATGGTTCTGTTCCATGTCTGAGACGCGCGCACAAGATACGCCTCCAGCCAATCAGAGGCAAGTATAGCTCCTCACAAACCAATCAGATCATGCTGTGGTTGCTCAAAGACACCCATTGGCCACGGCGCCCGTGGTGTCTTGACGTCTTTGGGCGTGCCACACACGCGTCTTTGGGCATGCAGGCAGAGCTCGGTGGCGCAACGAATGTCAACCTGGGAGGGAACGAGCCACTGTGGACACGCGACACGGCGATTCCGGGGGAGACGAAAAGGGACGGACATGGCGGCTGCTTCTCATCCTCATTAGCGATAGTTTTCTACACCGTGGACCGACGGATGAGGAAAGATCTGGGATATTGTATCTGTGTCGACCAACGTAAATGCTACCAACCGACGCATGGCCCGTGTAGTACATGGTGTACAGGAGAGGCATCTACGGCGGCGTGCTTGAGGATGATGTCTCGGTCGTTGGTTCAGGCGTTCCTTCGGGCACTTCAGTGGAAGGTTTGGGTGTCAGCGTCATTCTGCGTCGGTAGCTCCGTGCTGGGCGACTCGGTCGTCACGACCGGCGTCGTCGGGAGCGGTGCCGCACGCAACGCCGCCGACACGTCGAGGACGCCGTGGCCGTAGTTGAGGTTGGGCCACTGGAGCTCGGTCGTGTTGTCGCAGTTGATCGTGTTCGTATCAATACGTTGCTGGTCTGCTGTACCGGCCACGAGCGCGTACACTTGGTCGTACGTCAGCGTGGGCTGCGCGCTGAGCAAGAGCGCGATCGCGCCTGCAACGTGCGGCGCGGCCATGCTCGTGCCCGACTTGACCGCGAGCCCCGTGTTGTTCTTGTGGTAGGCGGAGAGGATCTCGACGCCTGGGGCGGACAGATCAGGCTTCATGATGCCATTGACGGATGGACCACGGCTGCTCGTGCGCGAGAGCGAGCCGTTCACGGCGACGTTGCCGACGCCAATGACGTTCGGAAAGTCGCCCGGGGACGCGAGCGTGCCGCACTTGGGGCCGCTGTTGCCCTGTGCAAAGACCGGGATGATACCGGCCTCGCGCCAGGCCTTGACGACCGGCGCGTACACTTCTGGCTTCTTCATCTGCCAGCTGCAGTTGACCACGTGCGGCGCCTTGGAGCAATCCTTGTTGTTGCCGAGCTTGTCGGTCGGACACAGCATCCACTCGCCGCACTGCACGAGCCCCGACTCCGGGCACGCAAACGGGCAGGCCATGCAGGCCATCCACTTGGCGCCGGGTGCCACGCCGATGCCGCCAGCACCAACCATGGTGCCGATTGTGTGGGTGCCGTGGCCTACGACGTCGTACGGGTTGGTCGTCTTGTTGAACGGCGCGTACCAGCCGTAGTCGCCGCGGAAGCTGTTGCGGAGCAGCTCGTGGGTCGCGCGCGCACCGCTGTCGATGCTGCCGACGACGATGCCCTCGCCCGTGACGTTGCGCTGCCAGACCTTGGCGGCGCCGACACGGTCGACACCCCACTGGACAGGCGTAGACTCGCCGGCGTCACTGGCTTCCTCTTCGTCGAGGTACACGATCTCTTCTTCACGGATCTCCTGGACCTCGTCGAGCACCGCCAGCGCCTCGATAAGCTCTAGCGTCGCGCCCTTGATGTAGCGCGCATTCGTGGACCAGGACAAGTGCTCGCTCTCAAAGAGCGGCTGCATAGAAACCGACTCGCGGCGCAGCACGGCGGAGACGCCACGCTGGCTATTGATCGCGAGCGTCTCGAGATTGGCCACCAATTGGTTGATCTTGGCGCCACGCGTCGGGAAACTCCGTGCCTCGAGGTTCGAGATGGCCTCGTGGGTCGAAGTGCGCATGGTCACGACGATGTCGACAGTCGACTGGGCCTGCAGCTTGCGGTGGACGCTGCCGTGCACGAGCGCGAGGCGTGGCGACAGCGAGGCAGCGACGTCCGTGACGGAGAGCGCGAGCGCAAGGCACGAGAGAACAACAGCGAGCTGCATGGCTTGGAACGGAGTGTAAGGAGGAGCGCGTGCAGTGCGAGGCTGAAAACCAAAGTGAGCAAACGTTGGACAAGAGCGACAAAAGAGAGGGGCGACCAACAGCAAGGGCCTCGCGCGCGTTGGGGCCGTGTTGGGGTTGCTGCGTGGTCCCCGGCTATGTGTTCGCTCAGATCCGTCGAAGTGACCACTGTACACGACCGCAAGTGCCGTGCCTCCAGCCTATCAGAGCCGAATCGCCTCGGGTGTGAAAGTGCGGTTGAGGTCCATGGCGACGACGAGGAGAAGGGGCCTCCTTGGGGCTAAATAACGTTAGAGACTTCGCGATCGTGTACTGAGTGAGCAATTATAAATTTGTTTTGGGTTCTTTTTCGGTTTACAATGTTTCGCAAATAAGGAGATATCGGTATTAGTAATCGTAGTCGGCGAAACTGGTTCCATCAGAGATGCTCATCTCGGTTGCATGTGGATGCATTCCACCGTTATGTCGGAGCGACTGCAATGTTGCGTCTGCGATTAGCAGGTCTGCAACGCTCACTGCCGCCGGGGCTTCGGGGTCGTTGTGGGCTTTGGGGTTGCCGTGGGCTTTGGGTTCGTTGTGGCCTTCGGGGTAGCC
>JAADXJ010000972.1:0-12276 GCA_023337735.1 Pythium biforme
CGTCTGAGCGCTGCGAAAGAGACTGGTAATGGATGTCCGCCGAGCTCGTTCATCTTCATTGGTGGTGTGCCGCGCAACACGTTCCCGGAAGATATCATCAACTTCCTGTCGTGTATCGACGAATCGGTGACGTACTCGTGCGTGCAGATTAAGTTTCCGAACGTCAGTCCGAACGCGGCCGGTTATGCTTTTGTGAGTCTGGAGTCCGTCGAGCACGCGCGCAAAGCCATCCGCCACATCCAGACCACCGAGTTCAACGGCCGCAACCTCATCGGGGACTTTGCCCGCTCGTGTTTGTCGACGATATGCGCTTCGACACCACGGTGTTTGAGCTGCGCCGTGTCATCTTCAACGGCAAACGGTACGGCGAGCTGGCGGCGTTTGACGAGTCCCAACTGACACTGTACTTCGCGCGCGAGGCTCGCGCGCGACGCGTGGCTCCGGCCATTCCTCCTACAAGGACGGCAACACGAGTGCAAGTATAAAGTCATGGATCCAGCACTGCCGTTAAACGACGTCACCTGGTTTGGACCAGATTTTGCACCAGACCGCAATGGGATCCGCGTGCTGGTCGAGGTGCCGGAGCAAACAAGGCTCGACGCACGGGTCATAGAAGTATACGAGCTGCTCTTGCGCCAAGTGCTGCTCGACGCGCCGGCTTTTCCCGAGCCTACGGCTCTCGCTGTGGCGATTATCACTCGGGTACGCGCACTTGTGCACATTGACTCCTGCTTGAAGGCGGCTTCTTTCACCACTGCGCTCGCAACCGCTTTTGGACACAAGTGAACACGTCGGAACGAGAACGCGCCTGCCCAAGGACGAGATGCCGCGCGGGGACGGAGAGATACAGGACCAGCAACGGGCTCGCTGGTTGTGACGTAGACACGACAGAGGCCATGCGCTGTGCTTTCGGTCGCTTACACGACCGTACAAGCGGTGCATGGACCTGCTCGCGCGACTGGGACGCCCGAAAGCGCTGGATCTCGGGAAGGCCAGTTTGCCTTGTTGTTAGCGTGGGCGTGTCGTTTAAAGAGAAGGTGAACGCGTCGTTGCCACGCAGGAAGCGCGAGGGACAATGAGCGGCCGTACCAGCAGAGCGTGTGTCTTGTCTTGGATGCCAACGTTTTCCGTGGGTATTGTGGTTATTGGGTATCAATTCTTTGCCCTGTTGAGGAGAATGCAATCATATCTTTGGTGGTCGCGCCACGCGCTGGTCTTAACTGTGTTTATTTGCTGGTTTGTACAGTGTATGTGAGAACGAGACGGGATACAGCGTTTGCTGTAGAGGGGAATGGTCTTTCTGAATTGATTCGGACGCTTGCGTGGGAGGAATATGGGGGGAGAGAGTGGACGTCGTCTTCCTCCAGCGAAGGATACGAAGATATGACCAATTTGATTGGTTTCAGCTAGGACGCACACTCAGGTTCAACGGCAGCTTCGAACTCAGCGAGGTTGCCAAACCTGTGTCTGAAGATAACGAATCCACTTGACTTTTGTTGAGCTCTTATTGTCAGTACGTCTGCGCGCACTTGGCGGTGACACCGATCCACGGACGGGACACTGGTCATCCACCCGCCATTGCTGTTCATTGACGGCTGCCAGGGGCACGAGACTTCTGCTCACCGGGTCCTTAGGCCGCTGTTGACAACGTGTTCACGCCAGCTCTTGCTTTCATGATGTTGCCGTAGTACCATTCCAGACTCGGAGGCAGCCACCGCTGTGGTTCACGTCGACTCGGCGGCATCTGCATCCTCTTGTCGACGAAATCGTGTAGCTCCCACGCATTGTCTTTGTCGTCCACGACGAAACGGCTCACCACGAGGCCTTTGTATCGGGACAATACCCTCTCGAGTGACTCGCAAAGATGCTCAAAACGTCCCCACATATAAGTCGTCGCGGTCTCCGAAGCGATGGCTTCCACGCGAAGCACACGCTCCAGCGTACGAGGCGCTCGCGTCACGACGACACGACACGCAAACTGGTCGTCCATGGTATACATGATCCAGTCGGGTCCTGTCTGACGATCGTACTGACTCGAATAGCTCTCAATGACGAGTTCATCGAACATCACGTCCGGAAGTGCCGTGGTGAAATGGTACTCCCACTGCACACAAATGGCCTTCTGGATCTTGCTCAGGGTCGGATCATTCTTGAGTAGATCACCGAGGAAGAGCCACAACGCGCTTTCTTTACAGCGCCAAAATGCCGGAACGATCATATCGGATTCTCTCTTCATCTCAGACCCGATCGAGTGCACCAAATGGAACTGCTGGAGCAACTGCTTCATCACCAACATCCGCTCGGCGTCCAAATCATTCCAATAGGGTTGTTCTTTGAGCGCGGCGTGTCGCATCACCTCACTGTTGTGGTTGTGGTGGACAACTTGTCGAACAAACTCGATCAGCACGAGCGGATGGAGAATCACCTTGTCTTTGAGGTACTCGATGCCGAGATCTTCAAACCACAAGACATCGCCTATGTCGTGGAGTGTGCGCAGTATGACGTGGCACGACATGCCAGCCAATTGTGGGATGCGTGTTTGCAAATCACGACACAGTTGTTCGACATCCCAGAAGGTCGCTTTCACTTGATCTGATGGCCGCTTCGCCGCGAGTTCGCTTCGTCGGTTCGAAATGTTGCTCAACACTTGTGAATACAGATCTGGCATCTGGAAGCTGCGCTTGCTCTTAATGATAACCCGTTCAATCGCTTTCCTCGCGTTTGTGATTGACTCTTCATTCTTGCAATCCACAATGAGCCACTCCAGATTTCGCAGCCTTTGGGCACTGGCAACCAACGCTCGAGAACAAAGCTTATCCTTGGTCCGCGGAGTAGAAGAAGAAGCACCGCGAACACGCAACCTCTCCAGGAGCTCATCCACGTCGCATGCTTTGCTCTCGACGCTGTCAGCGAACAAGCTCATTCGTTTCGACAAGTCCTGGTGAGCTCTATGGATGCGATGACTCGATCTCTCAAGCACGTCTGCCTTTGTGCCGACAAACACAAACTCGGCATCGGGTTGGCTCGCCAAAATAAGCCGAATCCACCGCACAATCTTGGCTTCCACAAACTCATTCATCAGTCGTTCGATGTCGCTGTCCTTGTCGGCTCGTAGCTCGGACTGTTCGAGAGCGATAGCGTAGGCTTGCAGATCCACACAGACGAGGTACAGTGTGCGCTTGGAGAAAAAGGCTGAATGTGCTACTTGATACGCCTCTTGGCCGGCAAAGTCCCAAAATGTGACCTCGTGATGCCGACGGACATCGAGTTCCTTGACAGACGTGGGTGGCTCAGCATTCATAAGGGTATTCGATGACTCTGTGAGGCGATCAGCAGATGTGAGCGGCCTCGGTCCGATGTTTCGACATCCGCTGTGTCTAGAGTACTGGGAATCGCCGTTTGAATGGTTTTGACCACGAGTGGAAGTCCGTGGGTTCGCGATCTGCTCAAGTGCGTGCGTTGGAAGTGGTGTCGAAACAAGGCGATCAAACTCCGTCGGATCTGCGTGCGATTCCTCGTCGACAACCGGCTGCTCTGTTTGTCGGTGGCCGTTCTGAGCAACGAACTCGCGGATGCCGCGTGCACCACGATCAAAAACCTCGATGGGAAACGTCGTGAGCTCCGTGCCTTGCCCACGCTCCTGGATCCACACCGCGACCGCTTCGCGAAATGCTCGTACCGGTTCACCTTGGCGTTTTGCGATCTGATCACACTTCTGATCCCACATCGCCCCGTGGAGAATCAGCGCCTGTGCAACTTGTTGGAGAGAAGACCTGGCTTTGAACGCGGTCCGAGATGATATTTGACGCACCACTTTGTTTCTAGCTTCGTCTTCGTCAAAAGGAGCAATTTGGCGCTCCACGCTGCTGATGACGTTGTAAAAAGGTGTCTCTCCCTTCTGCAAGATGTCACGAACACACATTCGTTTGGTTCCGTTCGCATGTACCGTATGCGGGGGAAAATCGCAGTGCATCACCTTGTTTGTCGCGTGAACGTCGGCCGCAGCTTTCAACAAGACAGACGCAATTTCGGGGCGCTTGGAACAATAGTGCAGAGGCGTGTCACCTTTCTACACACACACATGCCTCTCCAAGGCGATTAGGGAAGGAAACCAATGATTCCAATGCAATCGCACGCACCGAGTCTGTGGTATTCGGGTCCGCGCCGGCAACGATCAACGCCTCGACAATGTCGACGCTTCCTCTCGCCACAGCGATATGAACAGGTGACATTTCGTTCTAGTTGTCGTCATCGAAATGATGAGCGAGAAAACCAACATAGAGACATCCTCACTGGAAGGCAGAACCCCATCGGCCGATCGGGCGCTGCCACGTACCTTCAGTTTGATGTCCGGGTGGGCTCCGTTGTCGAGAAGAATATGGACAATTGCAACATGCGCATGATCCACGGCGTAGTGAAGTGGATGAAAACCCATCGACTCACGATGCTGTGTTGGCACGCATGAGTCAGCATACACAAACACCAACCAACCATCGACGCCTAGGAGACGACGTACATGTCTCGGTGTTTTGCAGGCACGCGCTTTGCGGGCAGCGGATCGCAAATCGACTTTCTTGGTCTCAATCAGCCACTTCACGGCCTCGGCATCGCCAGCTTCGCACGCACTCATGAGAAGCTCTTCGTCGTCAAACGCTTTCTCGGAAAACAACAACGGAAACTGGTCGATGCCGATCGTTCGGTCCTCAGGATGCTCCAGGGACGGTGCGCCACTCGATATCGATTTCACGAGACTCGTTTTGCCCCAAAAGCTCGGACCGACCACACAGATCTTGCGGCGCAGGACGATCTTGTCGGACGCATGGCGTGCTGCTACGTACTGCTCGACGGAGCTTGGACCTCGCCAGAGCACTTCGTGCGGTATGTCCATCAGCTCTCGCGCGCCAAGCGTGTGCTGATCGATCCACCATTGCAGAGCCACGCGAAATCCGTGAGGGAGATTGCGCACCCCTTCAACGAGCTGGTCGCACGTGTCGTCCCACCTGGCGCCATGGGATGCGAGCACTCGCGCAGCATTGTGAAGGTCCGATAGATCCAGATACACCCCATTCTCTTCCAGGGTCTCCTTCAGCAGGACGTGGATCGGCGCGTGCCCTTCCTGCATGCATTCCCCGAACGCAACCAAGACAACGAGCATGTGAGAAGACGGAGCTGCAAAACACATCTACGCGAACTTGGACACGGGCGAGACCTGCAACGTACGTACCTTGTTTGTGGCGTCCACGGCAGCGCCATGCCCGAGCAGCATCGCAAGTTTCCCGGCATTGTTTTTGTGAGCCGCTACGTGCACCGGAGTGTTCCCGTCCTGCACAACAGATATCAGAAGACTCAGAGCTCGGACCTCCAGGTCGCGCTGTGGTCACTGTCAAGAGCAAGCGCTAGGTACGCACGGTGTCGCCCAGATTCGGGTCCGCAGCCCCGTCCAGCAGCATCTCGACGATCGTTCGGTCGGTTGCGATGTGCAGGGCCGTCAAGCCCCTCTGTCGCAGCATCATTAGCAACCACCTGTGTGGTTGGCGTTCTCTAAAGGAAGGAGTGGGCAGCACGACGCACCGTCGTTTCCTTCAAATTGACGTCCGCGCCGAACTCGAGGAGCAGCCCGACGACGTCTACGCGGTCGTGCGCCGCCGCAACCATGAGCGCCGTGCATCCCACATACTCGCCCCGAAACTCTTCCTACGCGTCAGCATCTCGCGTGGGCACCGTGAGCCACGCCACACGTCGCTCACAGCCAGACCCCACCTACCTCTCCACAACGCGCGTCCACATCCACATCGCACCTGTCCAGGAGCGTTTGCACCATGTCGACACGGCCCCACGCGCACGCACCGAGCAGCAACTGCTCCCTGCGGCGGTGGACGCGCGCGCACCAGACCCGCCAGCAGGCGAACATCTTCGTCTCGCGTGTGGTGGCGGTGAGCAGAGATGGGAACCGTGGGTCTCTCGACAGCGAATGCAGCACACGTGCTCCCGGACGACGAGCATCCGGCGGTCACCCGGAACCGTTCAGTGAGAACGGCGGCGAGAGGTTCAGTGCTTGGAAGTGAGGAAGCTTCCGTCACCGATGGCGACCTGGGTAACGAAGCTCCATACTTCTATTTTAGTACGTTTCAACACTACCGGAGGAACAGTGCATGCGCTTCCGATGGAGTAGTACTGAGACTGGGTAGTAGCATTGGTCGAACTTGTCGGCCGGTCCGAGGGACGGATACCGACGGTGTGGCTGCACGAACTCCGCAGGCATAATCCTGAGTGTCGTGGACGCCTTCGCAACCTCACGCGCCTACAACACTCGAACCAACTTCGTATTTCACCACGTCACGTACTCGCCCATGAAAGCAGAAAAGTAGATTGCAATTAATACTAGCGCTGGTCTTCACACCTTTCCCCCTCCCACATCTTCTCATCAGCTCGTTGATCACCACGTTCAGGAGCGTCTTCTTCGCTCCGATGTGATTGCAGCGAAAGGATGCGTACCTTGTGATGTTGACGAGCGTTCACATCGACATGGCCGCTTTCGAGCGACGGCCGCACTACTTCTACGTCGCCGTCATCGCACGCTTGGAGGAACCGCCGTTCGTCCCCGTCGCTCTCACTCAGCGACGCATCACTGGTGTCCTCGTCTTTGCTCATACTCTCGTCCGCCTCTACTTCATCCTCTGCATCAGTCGCTTCGTCTCCGTGCTCGTCGCTTTCTCACCAACGGACTCTTTTGAACGCTCTCGCGTCGCTCTCTTCGCCCGTATCCCCCCGCTTTGTCGCTTGCTCGGACATCGTCTGGAATCCAGCAGACTCGGGATCTGCCAGTGTGTTCTCGACTGCTTTGAAGTTCGTTCCGCGCAGCACGCAAACGCAAAGGAAATCCTCGGTTCATTATCGGGTTCAGCGCACGCAAGTGAGGAAGCTTCCATCATTGATGCACCCTGGACAACAAAACTGCCATCGTAGTAGATTTGACGCCTGAATCATTTTTACACAGGCATTTCCGACGGGAGATCACTGATACTGGATGCAAGTGGGGAGAAAGCACGATTCCTCACATGCATATTCTTCAGACAGTCGAAACATGTTCAGACCAGCACGCCACTCGTCCATGCAAAGCCAGAAAACATGAAATTAATTTGTCGCTCACGCCTAGCCGTTCGCACCCTGGCGCCTCCACGCTCACATGATCTCTTCCATCAGCTCGTTGATCACCACGTTCACGTTGCCGTCGTGCGTCTCCAAGAGGTGGATCGCGTTGGCCGTCTCGACTTCGGGGAAAATGCCGCGCACCATGCTCAGCTGCTCGGCCCACTTGATCTCCGCGTCCGAGAACGCGACCGCTGGCGGAGCGGCGGCCGCGACCACCACTTCCGGTTCCACGGGCGTCAGCGTCGGCGCCGCAACTGCCACGACCGCTTCCTGCTCTTCCTCCACGGCTGGCACGCCTCCGACCTTCTCCTCGGGCTGCACGGCCGCCACCACGGGCTCGGGCTGTTCTTGTTGCTGCGGCGCCG
Source organism: Pythium biforme (assembly GCA_023337735.1). NCBI lineage: Eukaryota > Oomycota > Peronosporomycetes > Pythiales > Pythiaceae > Pythium > Pythium biforme. The sequence goes on from JAADXJ010000972.1 coordinate 7,518, forward strand.
GCGGCGGCACCACTGCCACGGCCTCGGGCTTCTTCTCACCGACAAAGTTCTTCACGAGCCGCTGCGCAAACGACGAGATGCCGCTCGCGGCCGACTTGAGTCCGTCCGAGGTCTCTTCGAGCACGGCCTCGAACGGCTTCTCCTGCACAGCGGCGCGCGCGGCCTCGAGCGTGTCCTTGGCGTCACTCGCGGCCTGGCTCAGCGCCTCAGTCGCAACGTCGACGCCCTTCCACTCTTCCTGGCGCACCTTGTCCACCGTCGCATTAAGCGTGACTACGAGCCGCTCGACCGCGTCGATCAGCGGGTCCGCCGGGTTGGCCGGCGTCGTGGCACTGCCACTGGCACTGCCATGTTCGCGGAGCACAGCCGTGAACTTGAGCGCCTTGAGCTCGTCGTGGTTGCCGCTCAGGAACACGCGGCAGGCCTCGACAAACTCGGCGTCCGAGCACACGTTGAGCGTGTCGCCCTCGGCGTCCGTGTACTTGATGACGAACGAGCCGGGCGCGAGCTGGAACGTGCGCGTGAAGAGCTGCGCGAGCGCGTCCAGCGTGAAGGTGTTGAGGTCCACGCGCAGGCGGTGGAGGTCGCCGCGGAAGCCGATCTTCACGGCCACGGCGTTCTGGTCCATGCTGCTTGCCTTCTCTCAGTCGGTTGTGTGTTGTTCTCTCTGTGTGGGGTTTTCTTTCTGCGTTCTTCGCAAAAAACTCGGGCGACACCACCCAGGTGCAACCCAGAATACCCAGAAAATACATACCCTGTTCTAAGCGACTATGTTCTTCTTCCGTCTGACTCGTATTTAGTATGTCAGTTACCTTCCCAAAAGCATACTGCCGTGTAAATCGATTCGTCTCTTGACAGCTCGTTTGGAGGGGGTTTCGTGGGACAATGTTGTTCACCAACAGCACCACCCATGAAACGATGCGATGGGACGATCTTCCTGTGTGGATGGCGACATGGGGAACTGGATCGAGAACAAAGGCGGGGGAAACCTATAGATATACGGCACGCTTCATGCTAAATGGCTAGGAGGGGACCTAGTAAACGACCACACGGAAGGACGCCTCCTCGCACGCGACGAGGGTTGCTTGTTGCTTGTCGCTCTTTGCTCACAGCTCCAACTGGTTGTCCTGCGGTGTGGCCAACACGGGCGCGGTCTTGAGCACCTGCTCGTGGAAGCTCGGGCGGTCGCTGACGGCGCTCGCGATCGACAGCCGGTCGCTGCCGGCGCCATCCAGCTCGTCAATGGTCGGCGGCGCCGAGAGCGACGCGCGCTTCTTAGCGTCGAGCGACATGCGCGCCTTGCGCTTCCACTTGCTCGCGCCCAGCTGCACGCGCATGAGCACGTTGAACGACGTCACGCGCGTCACAGCGCGCGCCACTTCCTCTTGGCTCACGGTCACCTGTTCGTGCGTCACGTCGAGGAACGCGCGCTGCGCGGCCTCGTCCAAATCTTCCAGCAGCCACGCGTGCTGCTTGCAGTTCTGCAGGCTCCAGCGCTGCGCCGGGTCCTTCTCGAGCATCCCACGCAGCAGCGCCGCGAGCCCGTCCGAGACTTCACTCGTGTTGTTGTTGTCGCCCAACTCGAGCGGCTGCGCCTCGATCATCTCGAACAGCTCGACGACGTCCTGGTGGTAGTACGGGATCTTGCCGAACGCGAGCGCGTAGATCGTGATGCCCAGCGCCCACACATCGGCGTCGAACGCGCTGTAGGCCTGGCCCTTGAGGGTTTCGGGCCCCATGAACGCGTACGTGCCGGCCGTCGACGACACAAAGCCCTTCTTGGCAGTCGCTTCGGGCGCCTGGTTACCGCCAGCCGCCGCAGCAGCGGCCTTGTCGGTCTCTTCAAAAATATGCGCGACGCCAAAGTCAGCAATCTTGAACACACCGTCGGCGCCAAGCAAGATGTTCTCGGGCTTGAGGTCACGGTGGCAAATGTCATTGTTGTGGAGATACTCGAGCCCGAGCAGCAGCTGCCGCACGCAGCGGCGCAGCGCCGGCTCATCAAACACGCCGCTCGTGTTGCCAGCCTCCACAGCGCTCGGGTTGGCGCGGTACACGCGCGCGGCCGAATCCCACTGCATGATCTGGCCATGGGGCGCGTACTCGAGCATGAGCACGAGCGTCTCCGAGTCGTCGTCAAAAACCTCGAGCAGGTTGAGCAGGTTGTGGTGCTGCAGCTTCTTCATGATCGCGATCTCAACCTGCACCTTGTCGAGCGCCGTGGAGACGACCATGCGGCGCCCGACACGCTTGACTTCGCGCATCTTTTTGAGCAGCGAGGTCTTGAAGACCTTGAGCGCCACGAGCTGCTCGCCGTCCTTTTGCTTGCCGAGCTGCACGACCGCGGTCGCGCCGCGCCCGAGCTCGCGCACGATCTCGTAGTTCTGGATGCTGCCGAGCGACTCGGGCTTTTCGCCACCCACGGAATCGCGGATCTCACCAAAGTCGACGTCGTCGTTGTTGGAACTGTCGGTCGACGTCGTGGTCGCCGTCGAGTCGAGCGACTCTTTGACTGGCTTCGTCGGCGCCTCCGGCATCGAGTGGCGGAGCGCGCCGTGCGCGGCAAACTCGGAGCTCGCGCTCGCGCTCTCCATCGAGACCATGCTCACATCGGACACAAGCGACGCGGTCGTGGTCGTCGTGACCGTGGACGCCGTCGTGCCATGGGAAGTCGTCGGGACGTTGGACGCTGTCTTGCTGCGCGCGCGCGACGACGAGCGGCGGAAAAAGTCGAAGAGGCCCATGTCGCAGCACGTGTACGAGGCGTCCGACATCTTGGGCTGACTGGGGAGGCGGGCGCGCTTGCGGAAATGAGCGAGGGCGAGAGAGAGAAGGAAGCAGGAATCAGGTGGATGGAGGGTCGGGTCCTTCCCGCACTCTATCTCACGTGTTGTCTGTGTGAGCCAAGTCCAGCCAAAGGGGAACGTTCGTCCAACAGGCGACATAGGAGTGTTGGCCACGTGATTCCCAACCCACGGTGGGTTTTTGTGGGTTCCGTCAAATGATTGGCTGAAATTAGTCATTCAGACCATATGATTCGCGGAGAAATCGATGCGACAACTGGACATCGTCCACAAAATTTGGAAAACAAAAATTTCGGCAGAAAATTCAGTACCGGGAGAGGGAATCCAACGGAAAGCGAAATTCACGCGAAGTGGAATCTTCATAACTTTATGTGCAAAAAGATCGAAAAGTGGACCCGTGTTCCCTGACGTTAGAAATAGGATACCGAAATGCAAGGACGTGCTGGTTTACTGGTTCTTGCACTCAGGCGGCTTCTCGGTCGAGTTGCCGTCAAGCGCCGGGAACTTCTTCTTGCCCTTGCGCGCCTTCGGGGCGTCCTCATCGTCGTCGTCGTCGTCCGACTCGTCCTCGTCCTCATCGTAGTCCTCATCGTCCTCCGGGTCGTACTCCGAGTCCTCCTCCACGGCCTCGCCCGTGAACCACAGAAGCGCCTGCGGCACAATCGACTCGTGGATCGTGAAACCGATTTCGAAGTCGCCGCTGAGCTGGCGCATGATGATGTCGCTCTGTTAAAAAAAGAGATCTCGTCAGTCCTTCCGTTTGTATCAGGATCCATCGACAGATGGGTACAAAAGTGCCACGTACGTCCTCGTCGTCCTCCGACGGCATCTCGACCGGCGTGAAGAACTGGAAAAAGCTCTCGCACGGTTCGGTGCGCGAAACGACGCGGGTCTCCTTGCTGCCCTTGGCGCGCTGCTTGACCTTCTTGGTCACCTCGCAGAGGTTGTGGCCCTCCTTCCACTCGATCGGCGTGCCAATGACATTGCGCAGCACGGCCTCGCCCGACTCGGACGCCTCACCAATGTCGTACTCCTTGGTGAGCACCTTGTTGGTGAACACCGGGTTCTCGGCAAATTCAAACTCGAGCTTGAAGCCGTTGTCGTTCTCGTGGCTCGTCGAGCGCACGTCGATCAAAAACTCGAGCGCCTGGAGGTCACGCTCCTGGATCATCTCGGCGAGCGCCGAGTGGTTCATCAGCGCACGCACCCAGAAACCGGGCACGCCCTTGACGTCCTCGGCGGCCTCCTCGGCCGAGAGGCCTTCACCGCTGGTTACAGCCGCGACTTCCTTGGTGCCCGAGACGATCTGCGCGCGCTCCGAGTAGAGCGGCTGGTAGAGCTTCTCATACTTGAGCTCGAGGAGCTTGCGCTCCTTCTCAAACTCCTCCTCGATCTTGGCCTGCTGGTCCTGGAGCTCACGGAGCGCCTCCACGCGGAGCTGCACCTTCTTCGGCAGGTTCGCGAGCTCGTCCTCAATGTCGAGGCCCTCGACGCCGGCGGCGATGTTGTCAACGGCCTGGAAGCCGCGACCGTCGTTCTGGTCGATCTCGATCGTGCCCTCGGGGTTAGTGTCGGCCATGGTTACGCTGCGTTGGAGGGGCGTTACGTGCTGCGTGTTGTTTCCAAAGTGGCTCGCGAGGGCCCGGGGAATCCATCCGAGCCGGTAGGATGGCTTCTCTCCACCACTGCCTGGTAGGGCAGAGAGAGGACACGCATTTTGTTCTCACTTCGCTCTCGCATCGTAAAAAGACATCGGATTGTTTTTACGAGCCGGGTTCCCATCCCCCGGGTCGTGGGGTTTTGAACCACCCGTCCGTTCATCCCAGATCCGTAATTACGCCATTTACAGTGGTGATGTGAACATGGCTACAGTGATTGAACCACGCTGTTTTGGGTGTCGGCATAATGTGTGGACCACCTCATCGTAGGTACCGAGGTGGGTGCACGCCAGGCGC
>JAADXJ010000973.1:0-12274 GCA_023337735.1 Pythium biforme
AGGTTTGGTTCCGCCTCCCTTTGTTAACTGGCGACCATTTACCTCTCTACGGAGGGACGCGTCCCTTCACCTGGAAATGGTTCTGAACGGATTCGAATCCACCCATCTATCCACCTTGTTTTGAAAGAGGATGTGCGGGTCGGGTTTGTCTCTGATACGAAGAAAAATGTGGAAAGATTTTGGCGCGGGTCTAGGTATCCATCATGTGTACTTCATTTTGTATGCGAAACGGGTTTTTCTCAAGGCAAAACGGGTTGAGCTTCGACCCGTTTCGAAGGTTTTGCGTCCTTTCGTCGGCCCATTACACACGCTCACCACGTTTGTCTCAACTCGACGACATCAGACTCTGTGGCGCTTCCACTGTGGGCGGGAAGCATACAAGATCCATCCAAAGAGTCCAGCCGCCCAGTCTGCTGACGTGCCAGCACGGAGCGAGTGTGTTTGTTGGGCACATCGTCTGTCGTCGATCGCAGTGACCGCCACACGGCCGTGGGCACGGCCCAGCCAAACCAAGGTCAACACCGAGCCAGCAACACAACCCGAGCCAAGTTGGCTGCCAACTCCCACCAACTTGTTGGATCTGTGTCGTGTCGTCTTTTCGACCGCTGTGGAACCTGGGTGCTGTCGTTATCGGTGGTGCTTTGTTGGTGCGTTTGGGCGATCGATCAATCGACACTCCCGTGGCATCAGACCGGACCCGCCGAGCGCCGCCATCACATCCAACACGTTCTTACGTATCCGGCATTGGATTTGTGTCGCAGCCGTACAGTACCGGAGGGTTGTTGGATTCGTTCGCCTGTGGTTGGATTTCTCACCAACAAAGCCAAGCTTTCTCCCTCTCTTCATTACGGTACATCCCGCCGTCCCCCCCACGCCCCTACACGCTCGCTGAGTACCGCCGACCCGCGGAAAGCGCACGGAAAGCCACACTACGCTACCACCAGTGTGTGTGTCAGTGTGCCAGGAGGGGAAAGGAAACCCCAACTCTCAATTTCCCCCAACTCCATATTCCCCCGTGTACCGGTACGTAAGACGCTTCCGAGACTTCGCGACTACCGCCGCCTCCCCATTGGCTGTTGGTTGGTGCGCTGCTTCATCTGCCCGAGATCCCCAGCCGCCGCCAATACCAATAAATCCCTCGTCTCTCTGGGAGTTGATCTCGCGCCACATTGGTTTTCAAGGGGCATCCTCGCATCTCCCCCTCCGCTGGCTCCCCCCGGGCCGCCGCCAAAGAAATCCACCCGCCGGCCGTATTCTGTCCGCTCCCAGTCACTCGCCGATCCGCCACGTGCAAGAAGCCATCGCCGACGATCACGATGCTCGAGTTCCCGCTCCACGAGAGCTTCTTCCCGCAGGTCGTGCTCAACGCCGAGGAAGTGCGCTACTACAAGCGCCTCGGCAAGGAGCGCCTGAACGAGCTCATCCGCATCGCCGAGGACGCCGAGCTCGCGTACAAGTGGACCGACATCAAGACGCCCACGAAGAACACATCGATCCAAAAGACCCAGTTCCTCGACATGCGGCCCGCGACCAAGGCCACGTTCGCGTCCACGCTCATCAAGTGCTCGGTGCTCGTGTCCGACACGCGGCCCGAAGAAGTACTGCTCGCGATCGCGCGCGCCAAGACCAAGGAGTACCGCAAGACCATGAGCCACTTGCACGGCGCCGCGTTTGTCGACGGCCGCACGCTCTTTAAGTTTCCGTCGTCGATCGCCGCGAGCCGCCCCGAGTACTCGTACCGCGCGATCAAATGGTGCGCCTTCAAAGGAAAAGGCGACGCCAACAAGCTCGACTTTTCCTTCCTCGAGTACGCCGGCAAGCGCAAACCGGCGCCCGGTTCCATGGTCGTGGGCTTTTGCCTCCAGGAGTCCATCCAGCGCGAGCGCGAGATCCCGCTGCTCGAGAACTTTGGGTTTGTGCGCGGCTACTTGTCGCGGTCCGGGATCATCGTGTCCAAGACCCACCAGGCCAACGTCGTGCGGATCACGTCGATCTGCCAGATCGACGGCGACATTGAGCCCATCGTGCGCGGTGTGCTGGAAGGCATCATGCAGGAAATGGTCGGCTCCGTCGTGCGCATGCGCGGGCTGCTGGACCGCCAACGCGTGAGTGGCATGCGCTTCCTCGAGCAGTGGGAGTGGGTCGCGAACGGCGACCGCAAGGCATGCGCCGTGTGCCTGAAGGGCTTTTTCTTCCACCGCAAGCACCACTGCCGCGCGTGCGGCGAAGTGGTCTGTTCGTCCTGCGCGCCGCTGCGGCAGCTCGACGAACCCATCTACGACATCAAGGAGCTGCGCATTTGTACGTCGTGCATGACCAAGGCCGGCCGCATGATCGTGCCCGAGGCCTCCCAAGAGCGCAACAACAACGAGACGCTCACGTCCGACGGGTCGTCGCAGGACTTTAGCAACCAAGCACCACAACGCGGACGCAACGCCAATGACGAACGCCAGTTCCTCGAGAACGAGACCAAGGACCTCATGCGGCGGCCCAGCGACGCTGCGAAGCTGCTGCTCGACAACAGCCAAAAGGGCACGCCCAAGAACAAGCGCCGCCTCTCGACGTTCATGAAGAACCCGCGCGAGACCGTCGCAACCCTTTCCCATCTGGTCGACCAGATCCGCGATGCGCGCGACACGATCAACATTACGATTTCCGAAGCCGGCGAGTCGCGCATGAGCTTTGGTGAGGAAGACGCGTACACGGAGCTCTACGACCAGATGACACGGCTGCGCGACACCGTAGAGTTTGCGACCGACGACCCACCGCGCACGCGAAGACCGTCCTCCGCCGTGGCACATGGTGCTCCACCTGCTGCTGGCGCCAGCGGACGGCGCAACTCATCCTCCACGTTTGCTTCGAACGCCGCAAGGCCGCGACCGGGCAACAACGCCGACTCGCTCGAGTACCGTTTCTCGGAGGACAGCGTCAAGGACGACTTCAACTCGGTGCTCGAAAAGACGTTTGCCGCGGCCAAGGCCACGCGCGCTGTGGGCCGCGCCGTGCTCTCGTCCTGCGCATCTGACCACGAAGTGTACTCCGACGTTGAAGAAGAGATCCAGGATATCTTGCCGTCGCCTTCGGAGGCGAGCGGCTACAGTTCCAACGACAGCAAGGACCAGTACTCGTCGGTGAACTACGATCGCGCGATGGGCCATTTGGAAGGTTCCGGGTACGACTCGCTCGGGACGGCGTACGACGACGGCTACTCCAACAACTCGGCGTCGTTCCGCTCCAACCCACAGCCGCAGCCGCTGCGCGCGTCGCGTGTGCAGGTGCTGGAGCGCAAGATCGAGGATCTGCAGCGCGATCTCATGCAGGCGCAGCGCAAGCTGTCGTACTTTGAGGTCGACGAGCCGGACCCGGAGTACGGTGGGCTGGGCACGCTCCACGAGGACCCGATCACGCCCGAAGACAGTCTCGTGTACCAAGTGCGACCGCGCCCGATGCGACACCCCTCGGACTTCTCCAGGTCCTCGAGCCCTGCCACGCGGTCGTCTCGTCCTAGCGTGCCCCGGTCACGACCGAGTTCCGAAGGCTTCTCGCGCGCGAGCATGCCGTCGCGCCGCAGCATGGACATTGGCTCGTTGGATCGCCAGCACGGCGAGTACCGGCGGCGAGGCAGCGAGTTCACGCCGCGGCCGTCGATGCCCGCGCTCTCGTCTCGTGCGAGCGCGACGGGACGCGCGCACTCGACCGCGGACATGGTGAGTGAGCTGTTCAGCGTCATGAACCCGACCGAGATCACGAAGCCGGCGCTTCCGCCTCGGAAACAGTCGAGCGGAAGGAATACACCGTCACCGCACACGCCGCAAGGCATGCGGTCGTCGTCACCCGGTATTCCGCAGCAGCCTCGATCGCGGCCACCGCCACCGCCGGTACCCGGAACCGAGATGCTGTACGTGGACGACAAGGGACGTCTCCTCCCAGGAACGCCCGGTGCCTCGTTCATCGACTCGCCTGGCCACGGACTCGACAAGACGGCGTCGTCGTCGGCGTCGTACCTGGATCAGAGCCGTGCTTCGAGTGGCCTCGGCAACAGCGGTGGTCCGCGTCGGAACGACAGCTTCGGCTCGGCGCATTACCGCGACCACCTCGGTGAGAACCCGGCGTACGACGAAGGCGAGACCTCCTCCGACGACAACGACTTCTTTGGCATGAACACGCCCAACCAGGAAGACGAGGAGGACCGTCTCCACCGCCGACCGCTGCCGAGCCAACAGCGCCGATCGAACTTCTTTGGCGACACCGAAGGGTCTGAGCCAGCGTTCTTTGGCCAACAAGTGGTCGCGCCGTCCTCGCGGCCGCCGCAGCCGCCGTCGCGACGAGGATCGGTGCTCGCTGCGCCGCGTCGCCCGAGCAACGCTGGTGCGCGCGGAGGCCGCGACGAGAGCGAAGAGCTTCGTGATTTGATGGAAGGCTTGGTGCGTCCGCGCAGCAACTCGCTCCCATTCCGTGCGGGTGTCGACGATCCGTTCGAGCGCCCGACGTGGAGCGACGGCGCCTCGGCGCACCGCCAGTCGTCGCCGTTCCCGCGCGATCAGCCCATCGCGACGCGCTACGATCGCCCAGAGCACGCCGACAACAAGTACGCGCGTCGCCCGCCAGGAAGCACAAGCACGCGCTCGCGTGCCGAGTCCGGATCGCAAGGACGCTTCGACCAGCGTCCGCATCCAATCGACACGGCGCCTGCAACGTCACGTGGGGCGGCGCCCCCGCCGCGCCAACTCGACAGCGCCGTGGTGCAGGTGCGTGCGTGCCTGTCGTCGCTCCACACCGAGTGCCCGTCGCAGTGGGAGCGCCACCGCAAGCTGCAGTCGATCTCCAAGATCCTCAAGTCGCTCCAGCGCGACGGCACACGGTCCAAGTTCCGTTCGCTGTCCCACGAAGAGTTTCAGTACGACCGCGTGCTCGAGGAGACGCCGAGCATCGTGCAGTTGCTGCGTCTTGCGGGCTACGTGTCGCAGCCGCAAAAGCTTGTCATGCGCAACGTGAACCAGGAGTACATCGCCGTGCTGCTCCGCGAGATCGAGGACGAGCTCAACGAGATGCAGGCGACCCAGGACTATTTATGATCGACAGCAGCAGCCCCATGTGCCCATTTCTACGGACTCACCCATGGCCTCCAAGGAAAACAGACGACGCCTAGCTCTATGGTAGTACCGGTACCTATGACACCAAAGGAACATACAGCAACCCACGCCCTCTTGTGCCACCATTGACGCGGTGTGAGTTGGGAGCTCTTTGCCTGAATGTTTGGAGCGCTTTGTTTGGTGCGTCTGTCCTGAACATCACATCACAGAGGTTGGTCGATAATTGATCAATTTATAGAGGTATTGAGTGGACCACATCTCTTGTCCAGGGTTCTTTTTGTCATTTGCAGGGGAGATCGCGCTCAAAACACGGTGGAGCTGCTCGACCCCAACGACCACTGGTGTCCGCACCCCACACTTTGAGGTCGTGGCCAAGAGCGACAAAGAAGCACCCCAAGGCGATTGAGACTCGTCGTGATTGAGACGCCATGGTTGTGAGATTACGGCTCGCGCGCTGGGGCCGCAAGGACCTCCCGTTCTACCGCATCGTCGCGGCCGACGCCCGCGCGCCGCGCGACGGCAAGCACCTCGAAATCGTGCGTTCTCAAGCGCGCTGCTCACCTCCAATTGCGCATTTTCAGGTGGTCTCACCCTCGTCTGTCTGTCTCCACAGGTCGGGACGTTCAACCCGCTCGCGGCCACCGACGGCGTGAAGGAGCTGCGCGTGAACAGCGAGCGCGTGCGGTATTGGATCTCGGTCGGCGCGCAGCCCTCGGACCGCGTCGCCCACCTGCTGGGCGTGGCCAACATCCTCCCCGCACCGCCCACGCGCCAGTACACCAAGAAGAGCGTGCCCAAGAAGGACCGCGAAGGCAAGTAACACGCTTCGTCTGCGCGCCCCCCGTCCTTGAGTCGCGTCTCGCAACAGCACAAGTAGAGACGCGTAAGCAAAGGAGACAAAAAAAAATACAACATGGAAGCGAAGGTCGCTCGATGGCGTTGGGGTGGTTGGTCGATTTCTAGTGGAAAAATGGAAGCGGAACAAAAACAAGCAAATGCAGCTGCTGTGGCTAGTATTCCTACTGCTTGCGCGCGGTCACGCGCCGCTTCTTGGCCGGGCCCGAGCCGCCGCCCGTGAGCTTCTCGCCGCCCTTCTTGGCCTGCTGGTTGAACGTCGCGTTCTGCTCCTCGAGCCACTTCCAGATCTCGCGCTGCTTCTCCTTCTTGTCGGCCACGCGGGTCTGCTCTTCGTGCTGCGTCTCGCGCGCCAAAAACGCCGCGTCGCGTCGGAGCTCGCGGGCCGCGCCCTTGCGCGCGCGCTTGACCTGTCGCTGGAGCTGCTTGGTCTGGGCTTTCTCGCGGTCGAGCGTCTTGTCTTTCCGCACCGTGTAGTTGGCGTCGAACTTGGGCGTGAACGCCGGCAGCACGTTTGGGCCAAAGGTCTGGAGACGCAGCGGTTCGCGCGCGCGCCAGCAGGCCTCGAGGCGCTCATGGACCGTCGCAATCACGCTGCGCACGGCGTCGCCGGCGGCTCCAGTACCGGACAACAGCGAGCGCGCGAGCTCATGGAGCAGCAGGTAGCTCGGGTACAGGAGCTCGTCGAACGACGGCAGCGCCGCGTACTGCGACGCCACGAGCTCCACAAGCGAAAGCAGCGCGCGCAGCACCGCGGGCGCCGACGCCGTCGAGGCCTCGGTCAACGGCAAAGCTGGGAGCGGCGCCCGGGCGTCCGTAGCAAGCCACTCGAGGAGCTCGGTGCGCAGCCAGTGCGGCGAGTCGGTCACGGCGAACGCGCGCAGCAGCTTGCGGAGGAACACGACGACCTCGGGCGTGAAGCGCTGCTTCTCGTGGGTCATCTCGAGCAACAGCGTGCACGCGAAGAGCGCGTTCGTGACGTCGCCACGCGCGTCGAGCGCGCCGCGCGCCAGCGACTCGCTCAGCAACGTCTCGAGCGGCGAGACGACGTTGTGGCGCAAGTCCGAAGTGGGGAACACTTGGATCAGCGCCTTGAAGAGCAGCAGCTCGGCGAGCGCCGGGTACTTGGACGCGGCCTTGTTGCTGTGGAGCCGCTTGTGCAAGTTGATCAGGAGCTCACGGACGACCACGCCAGCGGCGTCACCGACGTCCTGCGCCAACACAAAGAGCTGCTTGGTCAGCGCCGAGAGGTCTTGCTTGTGGGCCGCGTAGCTCTTGCCCCACCTGAGGAACTGGCGCACGAGGATCGCAAAGAAGCTGCGCATCTTGGGCTGGTTCTCGGCCGCGAGCTTGACCGAGTAAAATTTGATGATACGCTCGACGATGAGCGCGCGGCGCTCGGCCGAGCCGTGGGCATGCTGCTTGAAGAGCGTCGCGAGCTCCTCGGGCGACTCGGGGCACGGGAACACGAACGGCAGCTCGGCCGCGGCCTCGGCGCGCTTGCGCTTGCGCTCGGCCTTCTTGTTGGCCGCGGCTTGGTCTTCCTCGCCTTCCTCCTCCTCCTCCACTTCATCCTCGTCCTCGTCCTCGTCGTCGTCATCTTCCTCAGCAGTCTTGTCTTCCTCTCCGTCCACCTCCTCGTCCGAGTCAGCGTCGCTGTTTTCTTCGTCGTCCTCCTCCTCTTCCTCGGCTTCGTCGCCTTCTTCCTCCTCCTCCTCCTCCTCTTCCTCTCTCACGCCAAACTGCTGGTCCATCGCGTAGTCAAAGGCCAGGTCGTCGTCGGTCTGTGGCGGAAGCATCACGATCTCCGCGGGCTTCTTCTTACCGCCACCGCGCTTGCCCTTCTTTCCCGACTCCTCGTCGCTGTCCTCGTCGGCGCCGTTCATCCGCGCCACGCGCTTCTTCTCGAGCTCGGACAGGCGATCGTGCTCGCGCTTGGCCATCTCCTCGGGCGTCATGCGGCGCTCGGACGCCTGCGCCTTGGCCTCGAACGTGAGCTCACGCGTGAGCTTGTCGAACTCGTCGGGCGGCGCGGCCTTTTTCTCTTCGCGCACGAGCGCGTCGTACTCCTTGGAGCCCTTGGTCGGGCGGAACGACAGCAAGCCCTTCAACGCGTCAAAGTCCCCGTCGAGCAGGTCGGTCACGTCTTCCTGGGCGGCCTTGTTCTTCTGGCGCTCGGCCTTGAACAGCTTGGACTTGACCATGACCTCCTGCATGATCTCCTTGTGGGTCTTCCTGCGGTCCGGTTCGGCACTCGCTTCCTTCTCGCCGCCACCGCCGAAATGCAGCTTGTCGATGATCTCGCGGTCCATCTTGCGGGTCTCGTCGTCCTCGTCGCCGTCGTCGTCAAACGCGTTGCCGCCGGCGCCATTCAGCGCGTCGTAGTCGTCGATCTTCTGACCGCCGTGGGTCAGGAACAGCTCGTCCTCGCCGTCGCGCTCGTCGTCCGAGTCCTGGAGCGCGAACGCCGACGCGTTGCGCATCTTGCGCTTGCGCTCGGTCTGGAAACGCGCCATCATCTTGTCCTCGAGCGACATCTCCGGGTCTGTCTCGCCGAGGCGGCGATCGTGGAACGCGTTGGCCTTGTGGCGCGACTGGAACTGGGCGGCAAGCGACTTCTTGCGCTTGGCCTCGGCGTCGGCGCGCGCGGCCGCGACGTTGCGGCCCGTTCCCTTGACGCGCCGGCCCAGCACTTCGTACTTGGTCTTGGCGTTCGAGCGCACGTCGAACGGGTTTGCGCCGCCAAAGACCACGGCCTTCTTCTTGGCACTGGGTTTCTTGCCGCTGCCATCGCCGCGGCCACGGCCTGCACTGCCACCACTGCTACTGCCACGGCCGCCACCACGGCCACCACTGCCACGGCCGCCACGACCGCCACCGCCACGGCCACCACGGCCTCCCTTGTTCCCGTACGGCGCCATCGACTGAGCTTATTGGAATTGGAGCACGATGGAGCTGCCCGCCGCCAATCAAGCAACGCTTCACGTCCGCGACCAAAGGTGGTCCAGATGGTCCACATGGGTTTGGAGGACAAATACGGGTCGGGTTCAGAAACCAGGTCGGACGATTGAAGGACCCGGGTCGTTTCGGAAAACCCGGTTTTCTGAGGAAGACCAGGGAAAGCCAGAAGATGGCGCGGGCAAACCGGAAATGGGTTCGCGGGTCAACGGCAACAACCTGACTATAGTGATATCCTGGTCAACTCTTCCAGACTAGGATACCTCTTCTACTGTACATGTTGTTCTTATAACCAGGTATAAGGTCTATCAAAATGGCGGGGCGAACAGGTCAATGCGGGTCCGAGGGTCCTGAATGGCGGGGGCCTCCATTGCCACTACACCTTCCCTGTCTCCGACAGTCGTCTCGATGGATCTCGCCCGCCGTCCGCCGCGTGCGTCGCCCGCGGGCCGCCCGCCGCCTCCGCCGCGTGTATTACGCTCCAGTGCCACGGCGCTGGGCATGGCGCTGGTCGCGGCGCTCGACGAGCCGCCCGCGCGCGCGCCAGCAGCTCCTACTACACATACCTCAACCCTCGCGTTCCTGCCGCAGCGGCCGCGCAGCGACAGCACGCTCAGCAGCGACACGTTCGACGGCATCTACGCGCTGGGGGACGATGACGTCGGCGCCGTCGACGTCGACGACGTGGACATGGACGACCTCCAGTGCGTCGACGCAGACGCCGACACAAGCGACGCGTTCCGCCCGAGCGCGCTGCTTGACCGTAAGCTCGAGGACGAGTTTGGCCGCGCGAGCGATCTTGAGCGCATGCTCTCGGCGCTGGAGGGAAATAGTGCGGCCGTCGATGAACTGCCGGACGTGCAAGGTATGGAGGTCGACGACGACGAGGCCGCGGCCGTCATGGCCCATCTCGCACAGCTCGACGCGCAGCACAAGATGACGAAGACTACGACCACAATGGCCACGACACTACCATCCACACTGAATACTTTGCTGCTTTTGCCCAACGGCGAACGCCGCGTGGTCGTGCAGTCCATTGTTGGTGCGAAGCAGCTGATGGACACCGATGAGGCCATGGCGGCGCTGCCCGCGCGCGCGGCGCCCAGCGACACGAAGCGTCGTGTCCACAAGCGCACGTTTGGCGAGCGTGCGGCGACGTTCCGCTTTGGATTCACGTCGTCGTCGTCGTCGTCGACGACGTCACCCGTCAAAGTAACTGCCGCCGCTTCTGCGTCGACGACCATGATGACTGTATGTAGTGGTCGCTCCAGAACGACCTATACGACGACGGCGCGGCGCGCGCGCTCGCTGTTCCGTGAGGCCGCCGAAGACATTGCCGGCCGCCGCGACGTCGGCTCGGAGCGCGACGACAAGGAGAACACGCCGCCTGCGGTGTCTCTGTCACTCGAAAATGATGGCGACGGTGACGATGAGATGCGAGCGAATGATGAGGTTGAACAAGACGCAGAGAGCACCAGCACGACTGTCGTTCCCGAGTCGACGGCACAGACACCGGTGCGGAGCGGTGCCTCCTCCACGGAACTGTTACCGGCCACGGCATCCGCCGTCCCCGCGAGTGCGTCGTTTCACACGCCGCTGCGACGCACGGCCAGTTCTATCGCAACGGACGCGTCGTCGGCCTCCGCTTCGGCCTTCCTCACGCCGACCGTCGCTGTCTCATCGACCGCATCCAATGACAGCAGCACCACAGCGCACGCATGCGGCGCAATCTCGCCGGCGCCGACGTTCGACAAGGTCGCGGTCGTCCACGCCAAGGACACGCCCGGCAAGGTCGACAAGTTTGAGTGGACGATCCGACGCGGCGCGCGGCCAAATACAGCCTCGAGCCCCGCACACACGGCTGCCGCAGACCTTCCACCGCCGTACCTCCGCGACGCCACGACGAGCAGTGCTGCCGCGCCCAAGCGCCGCGTCCACACGTCCACGTTCGGCTCGCTCGCGCGGTCGTTTTCGTTCACGACGCCGTGAGACAATGGTACGTCATTATAGTATTTACTGGAGGAGATGCCCGTGTCGCTTTCTCCACTGGCGGGTGCGTATTCATAGTTCCGTCTCGTACCTGTGGGAAGTATATAAAAAGCATTTTCGACCGCCGCCCACTGGCCCCCGACGCGTAGCATCATTGCCATTGCTTTCTCCCTCTCTCGCTCTCTTTCTCTCTTGCAAGGCCGCTCGTGGGTGGAGAAATGGCGCCGTCTTCGGTGCTGGGCACGGCCACGCTCTTCTGTCGCCCACTGCGCTTCCTGTACGTTCGCGACCGTACCGCGTATCACCCCACAGGAGAGAGACGTGGCTTCTAACGACTCGCCGTCCATAGCTTTGACGTCGAGAGCTCGGTCGCTGTGCTGCGCAACGACGCGTTCGCGTGTTCGTCCTCGCCAATAGACGCAGTGCTGGGCCACGTCCACGTCCACATCTCCCTTAGCTTCCCAGCAGACGACCCAACATGTGGCCGATGCACCAGCGATGGGCACGGTGCGACTCGTTCGCAGCAGCAAGACACTGAGCTGGCGGAGCTGGTCGGCCGCTTTGCGCATGTACGCGTGCGACTTCAGCTCTCCGGGGATGAGGATCAGGAACACGACGCGCCACGGCGCAAGTGGCGTGTCCAGTACCAGCTCGCACCGGCGACCGAGAGCTTTGTGGTGCCGGCGGACCACACCAATGTCTTTCGTGTGCTCGTCACTGACGAGTTTGTGTCCCACATCACGACCACAGCGCTGCAGTTCAACGTTCTACCGCCACGGCAACCCGAGTTGGAGGAAGAGGACGAGCCCAAAGCTCTGTCGCTGAAGACGCCGCGCCCAGCGGAGCCCTCAGCTTAAGTGACAACAGGGCCGCTCGTGTCGGCGGAAGAGGCCGAGGCCGTGCGCCGCCTGACGGAGGTAGCTGTCAACGCCGCTCACAGTGCCGCGCAGGCCGCGCGAGAGGCCGCACGGGCTGCGACCAGTGCGCTGGAAGAGACCAAGAGCGTCACGAGCCAGCGCGCCAGCGAGCGCGAAGAACAGCAACGACAACTTGAACGGCAACGCGACAGAGAGCGAGAGCACGAGCAGGACGCTTTGCTACACGCCCAGGAGAACGTGCGCGCGACTAGTGAGGCCCGCGCCCAAGCCGCGGCCGCCGAGGCCAAGTCGCAGACCGCCGCGGCGGTGGCCGCGCGTGCGCTGGAGAAACAGCAGTATGAGCACGAGCTGGAACGTGTGGGCGAGGAGAAGCAGCGGCTACGGGACGACGCCGAGCGGCTTGCGCGCGCGCTGGACGAGAAAGACGCGGCCATGGGCTCGTGGCACCAGCAGACCGCGAGCACGGACGCCGCCATCGAGGTGAGACCTTCGTGTTGTCGC
>JAADXJ010000974.1:0-12270 GCA_023337735.1 Pythium biforme
CTGTCTCGTCAAGCGGTGTATCCACCCTTCGGTTTCTTTTCCTTTTTTCCCCGCAATGCCGTGCGGTCTGGATGCCTCCGCTTCCTGTTCTGCAGTGTGGGCAACGGCGACGTTGGCGGGTCGCTCTCTCTCTCTCTCGCTAGCCCTCCGCGGCTCGTCACTGCGGGTTGCGCGGAGAAAGCCCAGAAAAAATACAAAAACAAATACAAGGGAAATAATGCCGTGAGATCGTGGCGGGATTTCTGCTTTCAACGGACCGGAATCCATGGAAACCACACTATGGTAGGACCGAATTTCCCTCCAATTCGGATTTCAGAACAACAGAAGTCCTAGATTAGTGTCCAATGTGTCATCGTCTAGGAAATGAGGCCTGTTTATGCACGAGAAGACGGGAATGCTGACGATGGAGTGACGACAACACACGCCGTCACCATGATGGATCCAAAGAGACCACTCTCTACGACGGTAATTTAGATTCTGTGGATGTGAGTGAGTGGATGTGGATCACATCATATCACTGTCTGCTCATGGACCTGGCTCGGTCGCCTGTGGGGCCGGTGCGGTGGGCGGTTTCGTAACCGGGAGGCCGCTGCCGGTGACCATGCTTATGAGCTTGGGCGGCGGCACAAGCGACGTGCGCTTTCGGGCCGGTGACGGATACATGGGGATCCGCAGCGGCGACGGGCGAGCCGAGGCCGACACACGCCGCATCGGCGACTGTGACAACAGCCGCGGCGTAAGCGACGGTGACGGCTGCTGCTGCTGCTTCAAAGGGGACGCGAGCAGCATGCCCTCGGTATCCTTCCGCAAGTCCTGAAGCGACTGCTCCATGAGGTTGGAGAGGTCGGCCATGGCCGACGACGGTCGCCGTGACACTGGAAACATCGACTGGAACGAGGCCTCCGAGGCGTCGTCGTCGGTCTGGTGGAATGGGGACGAGAATATCACGGACGGACGACGCGACGGTGTGCCGGGTGACTTGCTCGCGGATAGTTTGGCCTTGCGTTTCCACTTGGCGAGCTCGTCGCGGACCGACTCGAGCTCCTTCTCGATCTTGGTCGAGCGGTCTTGTAGCTCAGTTTGCAGCTTTTCGTGCTCAAGGCGAGCGACCATGGCGTCCTGCTTGAGCTTGGAGTGGGCTTTCTTCTCGGTGTCCAGTGCGAGTTTGAGCTGGTCGAGCGCGAGCTCATATTCCTCTTTCGTCTTGAGCTGCTCGGTCGTCTGGCGGCGCTGCAGCTGATCGAGTTTGCGGTCAAAGTCGTCTTTTTGCTGCTGGAAATCGCCTTCTCGTCGCTTTTGCAGCATCTGCAGCTGCAAATTCATCTCGTGCGAGAGCGTGTCCTTCTCGAACACCAACGCCGCCTGGGTCTGCTGCAGCTTCTCGAGCGATACTTGCATCTCACTTGTGTGGCTCGACTTTTCGTCGATGGTCTTGCGCAACTCGTTTGCTTCATGCCGAACTTGTTCGAGTTGTTGCTTCACAGAACGAACCACTGCGATGTACCACGGCAGGTGCTTGGCCACGTCGTCATCGACGTCGTTGTGCATCTGGCTCGCAAGCGGCAGCAGCGTGTCACGTGCTGCGTTCAGTTCGTTTTGCAGAGGCCGCGACGCGAGATCCGCGGCGGCTAGTTCCTTGGCTGTCATTCGTTCTTGCAGCAGCTCAAGCACACGGCTGAGGTCCCCCGTGAACCCGTCCGGTTTCCAGGTCTCGGGGTGCTTTGGATCACTATCTAGCACAGTCGACACCTTGCGCGGGTCCAGAGCGAATTCCTTCATGACCTGGCGAACAAAATCGAAGAAGACTTGTGTCACATCTGCGACCCTTGCCACCGACAGTTGCAGTTGTTGCTTTGCTTCCACTTCGCGATCCGTGACGACCCGGGAGCTCGAGAGCTGGTCCACCAATTGCGACTGCTGGAGCAGCCGTGACTCGTTCTCTTCTTTCAGTCGCTTGATGATAAGCTGGAGCTCGCCAATCCGCAACAGTTGGCTCGCTGACTGTCGCTCGAGATCACGCAGCTCGTGCGATTTCGCGTCGAGTCGATCCACGAGCTGTGCGTATTTGGATTCGCCGTCCACTCGTTCCCCTGCAAGTAGCGCATTCATCTCCTGCTCCTTGGCCTCCAAACGTGATCGCCACTCTTGTCGCTCCAGATGCTGCGCAGTCTCCCAAGTTGACTTTTCCGTCTCGATAATCTTTGTCATGAACACCTGGATGTCCTTTACGTGTGCTTGTGTTTCTTTCTTGGTATGCTTCCACGCAGATTTCACTTCGGATGCGGTTGCCTTGCGCAAGTCCCGATATTCCTTCTGTAGGTGCTGGACGCGCGTACGGCAAAGTTCAAGCGCTCTTTCCTTCGAGCACTGGATAGCGTCGCACGAACGGCGAACACTTTCCAGCTCAACCTCGAGTCGTTCCTGTTTCTGCTGCTCCTGTCTGATCTTGGTGTTCATAGACTCGCTCAGGTTCTTGTGCATGCGAGCGAGGTCGTTGAACTCCTTGCGCTGCTTGGTCAACTCCGCCTTCGATGTCTCCAATGCGCGCTCGAGCGTGAGCCGATCGACCGCGAGCTGCTCCATTGACTTCGCGCCCCCTTCAACTTTCTCTAGAAGCTGTCTTGCCTCTCCGTTTTGCTCCATCAACTGCCCTTCCAAAGTTCGTATCCGAGCGGACAACTCTTCCGATACGCGATTCACTTCGCTCCCGTGCAGTTCACTTTGCTGTTGCTGCGTTTCGCGAAACTGCCTCTCTTTGACTGTGTACTCCTGTTCGAGTGCTTGCAGCTGACGCTTCAAGTCGCGTTGGGTACTTTGTGAAGTCTGAAGCTCGGTCTGAAGTTGGGCTTCCTTCTCTCGAGTCTCGTGAACGATCTTGGTCAGCTTGTCGACATCCTCTTTTAACGAGTCGCAGCGCTTTTCGGTCTGTTCCTTGTCTCGAGTTGCTGTTTCGGTCAGGTTTTCATGGAGTTTGAGTTTTTGTTGGGTGTCCTTCACCACATCTCGAAGTCGACCAACATGGCCGTTGGCTTCTTCAAGTCGTTGTGCGAGCGTTCGTTTGGCCTCTCGCATGTCGTCCAACTCGGACTTCAGCGCAACAAAACCTTGACGTTCGCTGAACAATTCCCCCTCGATGCGCTTCTTCTCACTTTTCTCCGCGTCGAGTGAAGCTTCAAGTTTCTGGATTCCTTTGCGAACATTCACCATCGCGTTTCGTAGCTCTCTTTCTTTCCGCTCTTGGAACTCATGGATTTCTTTCTGCACCCGCTTCTCAGCCTCGAGCGCGACCTGAGCTTCTCGTGCCTGAAGCTCAGCCTTGTGCTGCGCAACAGGAATGCAATCCTCATGGTTATGTGCATCTTGGTTGTTTTCATACGTTGGCGGGGGCAGACGTGCTGCCTTTGACGCCTTCTTTTGTCGCTTCACCATCGCGATCGCTTGAGCCCCGACCTTCTCTTCGTGTTCATTAAGTTCTTCCGAGCCGTTTACGTTCAACACCACGACGCTCGGTCGATCCGTCGTCCGTGCTTTCTCATGCGCCTCCTCAGCGACTCTTCGGCGGTCGTCGAGGCGGTCTCGGTCAGCAAGCTTCTGTTCCAGTTCTTTCAGTCGTCGATCTTTCTCCTCCAGTTCCTTTTGTTGTTTTCGTTGTGTTGCTTCTCTTGCTCGCTCAGTTTCCGCCCGTAGCCGCTCTGCCTCCCGCATTTCGTCTCGACGTCTTCTAACATCTTCGTCATCAACTCGTTGCGACAACTGCAGTGCTCTGACCTCCTCCACTTTCTCCGCCGCGGAATTTGCAGCCTCCATTGCGACCTGCCGCGACCGAACGAGTTCAGCTTGTTGTGCCTCAAGTGCAGCATCGTACTTGCTCTTGAGCCTTTCAATACGTGCCTCTTGGGTGGCGACAAAATCGTTTTGCCACTTCGTTCTCGCCTCCAGCTCGCGCTCTTTAGCGGAATGCTGGTGCAGTTGATCTAGTGTCTCTTGCATCGATGCTAGCCGTTGCTCGTAAACGTGCTTTGTCTGTGCGCGTGCTGCCTCCGCACTCTTTACACGCTCTTGCTCTTTATCAACCGCCGCCTGCCACTGTGCAACCTCCTTCTCGAGCTCACTGATCGTCTTCGCACTGCGCAACTTCTCCTCTCCGAGTTGCGACTCCAACCCAGCGACCCGTTGTTCGAGGACAGAAATCTTTTGCTCTGCTTTGACCAGCAAATCTTGTCGGAACTTGACTTGGTCGGCTAGCCGAAGCATCTCGTTCTGCTTCACTTTGATGCCGTCAGTATGTTGAGCACGTAGAGAGGCAAGGTCATCTGCGAGCTTGCGCTCGCGGTCTTCGCTCTGCTTCATGACGGCCGTACGCTCTCGCGATTGCTCCTCCATATAGAGCTCCACTTGAGCTCCAAATTCCTCGTACTTTTTCTTCAGTTGTTCATTTTCTTTGACGAGCTGTTCGTTACTGTGGCGCTGCTGGGCCAATTCGTGCTCCATGCGTAGCAGCCGCGTCGAGTATTCCTCAGCCCGTACCTGGCGCAGCGAGTTCGTGAGCTCCACCGTCTTGGCTTCAGCATTCTTCAACAACTCGCGCAAGTGCTGGTTATCCCGCTGGACACCGAGCTTTGCGCTGTCTATTTGCTACATAAATATTCACCACATCAGATCCAAACTCTCTCCACTATATTCCAGCAGTCAAACAGCCTCGTGGAGGACCACTCACCTGTCGTTCTTCGCGCAGCTGGTCAATTTGCTGCTTCATGTTCTCGTGCACAATTTGCTCTTGCTCGCGGTCGTTCTGGACGCGCACTTGGAACACCTCGTACTCATGGCGCAGTGTATCCAGCGACGTCGTCGTGAGGCGCGCACGTTCTAGCGCAACGCGGCACTCGTCACGCTCCTCTTCCGCCTTCCGAAGTGCCTCCTCAAGCCGGTCGACGTCGCGCGCGCGCTCGCCTAGTTCGCGCACGCGCAGCTGGAGCTGCCGCTGCAGCTGGTGGATATCGCTCTGCGCGTGCTTCCACTTGCTCTGCACGGTTTTTTCTCGCTTGTGCAGCGCGCGGATGCGCTGCTGCGCCTCGCGCAAGTCATCTGTCTGGCACGCGATCTGGTCGCTCACGAGCTTGACATACTTTTCGCGCTCGCCGGAGAAGCACTCGTGGATGATCTCGGCCACGCGCGCGCCGGCGTACTCGTGCGTGAGCGGGTCCTGCTGGAGGTATTCGATGGTCGAGTCCGCCTGCAGCTCGGCGACCACATGGCGCACTTGCGCTGCGAGCGCCTGGAGGCGCTGCTCGTACGCCTGCTGGAGCAGCAAGTACCGGTGCCGGAACTTCTTCTCAGCCGCCTTCTTGTTGTCGCGCGAGCGTGGCGAGCGCGTGAAGCGGCCCCGGTGCCCACTGTGGGCTGATCCGGACGAGTCCGAGGACGAGGACGCGTGGTGGTCGTCGGTGTGGAGCGGGTGGAGATGATCGATCGCGAACGCAGGTGGCCTGTGCGCACGGGCTGCGGTGCCGTTGCGGTCGTCAATGGTGCCGTCGTCCATGGTGGCGGGGTCTTCCATTTTTCGAACTGGAGGGAAGTTCGGAATATGAATTTTTCTCGACGAGCTAATGATACGAACCGATACGGGTACAAAGCTTGCAAGCTGTTTTGAGACGACGCAACGGCGACATGGAGCGCCTCGAAGCAGTTCGCTCGAGAGTTGAACCCAGTGACGCCCACCTCCATGGTGGGCTGCCTCCAGCATGCTGAAGGGGACGATCTGACGACGTGGCTGAAGGAGAAAGAAGCTTCTAGGAAGTCCATTCTCGTGGAAGACCGTGCTACTCCGTCGGCGCTGCCTGTTCGTGAAAACATCCTGCATCTATTGTTTCCGCGTATGCAGCAACTGACAGAGCCTGACGCCGTCCCCTGTGAAGCAGGGAAGTGCGGGTAACAGCACGAGAAGCCGCCATTTGCGCATTGCAATTCGTCGACCAAATGGGTATGTGTTGCGCGATCCCATTCTCTGCCGAGGATATGCCAGAGTGAACGTGGCAAGGCCCACAAAATATGAGGAATTGGAGTGCATCAATTTGAAATAGTCTGATTTATTGTCCGAAAATGCGTCATGCAAACATGACACAGCAACTTGTGTGTTCTACTGCTGCTGCGAGCGGTTCGCGAGCGACGCAAAGATCGAGTCGGGCTGGTTCAACAGCTCGCTGGGCGAACCGAACTCGGCCACGCGGCCAGCGTCCATGACCGCAATCTTGTTGCAGTGCAGGATCGTGTTGATGCGGTGCGCAATGATGAGCACGGTCTTGTTCTGGAACGTCTCCTTGATGGTCCCCTGGATGAGGTTGTCGGTCGCCGTGTCCACGTTGGCCGTGGCCTCGTCCAGCACGACGATCTTGCTATCCCTGAGCAGCGCGCGGCCGATGCACAGTAGCTGACGCTGGCCGACCGAGAGGTTGTCACCGCGCTCCGACACCAGGAAGTCCAGACCGGCACCCCACTTGGCCACCGCGTCCGCGAGGTGGACTTGCTTGAGCACGTTCCAGATCGCGTCGTCCGTGTAGTCGCCGAACGGGTCCAAGTTCTCGCGCAGTGGGCCACTGTACAGCACCGGGTCCTGCGGGATAATCGCGAGCGAGCGACGCAGCTCCTGCAGCTTGAGCCTGGCGATGTCGAGCCCGTCAATGTACACCGTTCCGCTCTCAAACTCGCAGATGCGGAAGAGCGCGATCATGAGCGACGACTTGCCGGCCCCCGTGCGGCCGCAAATGCCGACCTTCTCGCCGCCCTGGACGTCCATGTCCACGCCGCGCAGCACGAGCGGTAGCTCCGGGCGGTACTTGAGGCACAGGCGCTCAAACGTGATGCTACCCGCCGAGGGCCACGCAGCCGGATTGATGGGCGTGCAGTCGGCGCCGTCGTTTTCCTGCGGGATCGTGCGGAAGTGGAGCAGACGCTCGACACTGGTCATGGCGCTGTCAGTCATGTCGACCGTGCGGACACACCACTGGATCATGGACGTGAGCATGAGCGAGTACGTGATCGAGAGCCCGGCGACGACCGGCGCGATCGAGCCCTTGGACGTGACAATGTACAGCGAAACGACAAAGATGATGAGCACGGACAGCCAGTCGAGACGCACGGCGAGCCAGCGGCCGGCGGCCCAGTAGTTAAAGTAGTAGCTCGTGTTGTCGTCGACAACCATCTTGTTGATGCGCTTGAACTCGTCCTGCATCTTGAACGCGCGGATCGTGTGGAGACCGTTGAGTGTCTCGCCAAAGAGGCTGAACACGGGTGTGCGCGTGATGCCTTCGAGGCGCTTGATCTCGCGCGACGAGCGCTTAAAGTACAGGCCCGTGATCACAAAGATAAACAGCATCGGAATGTACGAGACCGCGACCCAGACAGACGCGAGACCGCATACTACGAGGCAGCCGACGAAAACGACCATGGCCTGGAACAGGTTCTGGTAATGCTGCGGCAGGCCCGAGTCGACCTGGTCGAGATCGTTCGAGAAGCGGTTGAGGATGCGGCCCACGGGCGTGATGTCAAAGTACCGGTTCACGGGCGCGTTCAGTACGCGGCGGAAGAGCTCGTCGTGGAGGTTCTTGGCGCTGCGCATGCACGTCTCCATGAGCAGCAAGCCGCGCGCGAGCGTGAGCACGGTGCAGGTGACGATGAAAGAGGCGTACCACCACGCAAAGAACGCGTCCGAGTACGTCGGGTCTACGCCCTTACGCACCATTTGCTTGGCCCATGAGCCTTGCCAGTAGTCGACCGCGATGCGCATGCCCTGCGCCGCCGAGTAGATCGAGATGAGCACGACCACAACGGCGATCCCGTTGAACCCGGTCTCGTCAAAGTACGTGCGGTACGTCTTGCCGCTCACGCGGCCCTTGACGCGGTCTTCTTCCTGAACGAGCTTGCTCGAGTCGCGCTTGGCCTCGGCGGGTCCGTTCGTCTTGCCGGCCTCAGTCATGACCGTGTCCTCGCTGATGACGGAGATCGCCGTGCTCTGCGTCTCAGCTTCCCCGGTAGCGGCGCCCGCGATAGCCGCCAAGTGGGCAGCCTCGTGGCCCTTGAGCTTCTCGGCGTCGACGCTGTCGTGCTCGTCAATGGCGTCGGCCTCGACTTTCTCGAGCTCGCGCTTGTGCGCGTCCAGGTCAGGGAACTGCGCGATGATGTCACGGTACGTGCCGTCACCGACAATGCGACCGTTCTGCACGACCAGGACCTTATCGGCGCGGGCTAGCAAGTCGTAGTGGCCGTTGAGCACGAGCAGACGCGTCTTTTGCTTGGCGAGCCCCACGACACACTGTTCAAAGATCGCATGGGCGACGTGTGGATCCACGGCGCTGAGCGGGTCGTCGAGCATGAGAATGTCGTGGTTGCGGCGGTACATGGCGCGCGCGATCGCGACGCGGGCCTTCTGACCGCCGCTCAGATTGATGCCGCGCTCGCCAATCTCGGTCTGGTCGCCGTGCGGAAGCGCGTGGAGATCGAGCGCGAGCTGCGTGGCCTCGAGCACTTGCTCGTAGCGGTCGCCGTCAAAGGCCGCCTCGAAGATGATGTTTTCCTTGACCGACGAGTTGCGGATCCACGCCTCCTGGCTCACGTACGATATGTCGCCGTTGACGTCGCACGATCCCGACTTGCGCACCATCTCGCCCAAGATCGCGTTCAGCAGGCTCGTCTTGCCACAGCCAACAGTGCCCACGATCATCACGAGCGAGCCGGCGTCGATCTCAAAGTTGACACCTTCGAGCATGAAGCTCTTCTGGGCCGTGATCTCGCCATCGCTGGCGCCGAGCGCCTCGTGGGCGCCCACGATGCTGGACACGGCGTTGACGTCGTCGTCGTCGCGCGGCTCGGACCACACGAAGTGGGCGTTGCGTACAAGAATGGAACCGGCGCGCTCCGTGGCGTGCTGGTTCATCTCCATGGGGTGGGTGCGCTGCATGTGGGTCTCTTCGACGACGACTTCGTCGCTCTCCATGTACGCGTCTATGCGCTCAAAAGCGATGCGCGCCTGTGAGACCGCGACGATCGCGAGTGGGAAGAGGTTCACGGCGAGGCGGCTGATGTTGACCATGGCGATGAGTGTGAACGCTTCGGTCACGGTCATTGAGCCTCGCATGATCAAAAACACGCCGAGGATCACGGCGCCCAGCAGCACGGGCGTGAGGAACAGCAGCGTCGTGTTGATGATGTTGAGAAAGTGGAAGCGCCGGTAGAGCTTGACTTCGGACGCGCGGATCTTCTCGACCCGGCGCGCGAGCGACTCTTCCCAGGCGTAAAACTTCATGACGCGAATGCCCTGGAGCGCCTCGGACGTGACCTTGACGCGTTCCTCAACAATGTGGAGCAGATCGGCCTGGGCTTCACCAATCCTGTCGCCGAGTTTCACGGACGTGTAGAGCACGATCACGAGCAGCACGCCGCCGCAGAGCGCGGCCACAAGGTCAAACATCATCGCAACCAGCACGATCGTGATCACGAACGCGAGCGGCGCGACAAGGAGCCACGGGCCCGAGCTAATGAAGTTGAACATGCGCTCCGAGTCCACGCTCATGAGCGTGACGATCTCGCCCGTGGAGTAGGCCTGGCGCGCCACGCACGAGAGCCGTAGGGCCTTTTGGTAGACCGAGTCCATGACGACCGAGCGCATGTTGGCGCCGATGCGCGCCGACACGAAGAAGCCCAAGTTAAGCGTCGTAATCCCAATGAACGAGATGACCGTCATCATCGCGACCAACACGGCGCCGCTGTCCGTGTGGAACACATTGGGGCGATCGTTGAGGAAGTCGAGGATCGCTTGGGACACGTACGGTTGCAGCACCATGGCCGCGATGTAGACCACGTAGTTTGCGAACACGATCGCGATCTCACGCTTGAAAGTCCGCAGCAGGGCGCGCGCGAACCGCGACGCGAGCCACGAGCGGTTCTTGTCGGTGTGGTCCCGCGTCGGGTCCGCGTGAATCGTGTAGAGCTGCGCAAAGCGGTCTTGGAGCGCGTCACACGTGTCGGCCTGGCACACGGGCCAGAGGTCGTCTTTCTCCAAGATCTTTTGGGCGCCGAGCGAGATGACCGGCTGCAGCCATTGGACCGAGAGGATCGACAAGAGAGAGGCATTGGCGAGCGGGTTCTCGCGCGCCGCGTGCGGCGGCTCGAGCGCGTACCGCTCCGTGATCGTGGGCTTCTTCGCCTTGATCCGGTTGGAAGAGTTGTTTGCCTTGTGGGACGCCGTGTCGGGTGTCGGCGGCACGGTCGCGTACGCCGTCGCGCCGTCGAGGTCCTTGGGTGGGAGCCGCATGACTTGGTGGTTGAGGGGCGCGAACGGAGAGGGGGACGCTAACGCAGGTGACGATAGGGAGGAAGAGCTTGCGTGCTGACGAGGCGGCCAATTCCGTTGTGGTCAGCCATTGTGGCCAGCGCTAACAGCGGGAGAAAGAGGGGCGGTTATCTGGAAGCGCATCGAGCTACAGGTCGTTGGACGTTGGGGGCGTCGGTTGGGCGGTGGGCCGTGGTGGTTCTGTCTGTTGGAACCTGCAGATGCCAACGTCACGCCGGCATCTTTCGACTCCTTCATCGCGCTTCTGTGCCAGGGTGGCAGCTGAGGGATAGTACTTTCGCTCTTTTCCACGATCTCGTGACGTCTCCAACCCCATTCCTGTCGGTATCCCGCTCCTTGCACTAATCTATGGCATGGTCACTGACACTTGTAGCTTGTGGACACCGACCATGGATTTGTATTTCAGTAGTCGCTAAAGTTGAGAACACCAGGCTAAACACGTCAATTGCGCTGCCTCACACCTGAGACGCGTTATGAATCATAACCCGTCATAACTTATGATTGGCTGGGAGGCGCACGCCAGCACCACGCATGTGATATCGGCCCATCTTCACAGTGAGTCAAAAGGCGCCGGCCTGGTCACTAGCCAGCGTGGCCCCGCCTGTGGCGGGCTCGGGCCACGGGCCAATCAAATCCAACCCGTCACTTCAACTCTGCTCTTGGTTCTTCAAGTACTTCTTTATTTACAGCACACTGCTGACATTGGAGGACACGGTGGAGCGCGCAGCCAGCACCGACGTCTCAAGGTTGGATTTACAGCACACAGCTGACGTTGCTTGTAGAGCGAAAGATTTTTTTTAAAAAAATTCTTTTAAGTCAAAATATTTTTAAAAAATCTTTCGCTCTACAAGCAACGTTAAATCCAACCTTTCCCTTCAACTTTTTTAAAAGTTGAAGGGTAATGTTGGATTTAACTGGCCCGTGGCCCGTGCCCGCCACTGGCGGCGCCACGCTGGCAAGTGACCAGGCTGGCGCCTTTTGACTCACTGTGAAGATGGGCCGATATCACATGCGTGGTGCTGGCGTGCGCCCCCCATCCAATCAGAACCCGTACACAGTACAGTGCCCTATCATGGCAGTCTCAGTTTTGATCCATCATGGGTATTTTTTAACACGCATTCTTTCTAACAACTGGGTGTTGTAGGGGGGAACCCCACACCTCTAAATCCGGAAATGGTCTTCAATCGTTGTAAATGGTACCAACCGTTTTGCCATGATATGGAAACGGAACTTGTCGAACTCCCATACTTGTAAGATCGTGCTAGAACGACAAAGCCACTGCGAAGTCCGGTATTTTTAAAAATCTGTGGTAATCTATTCGACGTGGCCTCACCATTATCTAATTAGGGAGGGGTTACGATCTTTTTTGACGGGATCAAGATCAAATGATAGTTTTGGGGATGTTTCGTTGGCTAAAAACATCTGCTGAGCTCTCAGATGGCAATAACGCATCCATGTGCATACTGAAGTCGAGTCTAAAGCTGCGGCCACTTGGTTTCGTACTGACATTTCTAAAAAATCCAGGGCGTGAGCAGGAGCTTGAACCTGACAAACATGGTAAATTACATTAGCGAAGGACTGAACTTCAGAGAATCGAAGGAATTTCTTTAATCGGGCACGTTCCGGATTTATCCAGAAGTCAAAACACCCCCTAAATGGGGTATTTTTCCAGTTGTTACGAATAATGCGTGTTAACACGCAATCTCTGTAACAACTGAATGCACCTGGGTGGCATATCCAGGATCGAAAATACCGGGAAATGGACAATAGCAGTGAAAATCGCACGACGGGTTCGATAGCATTCGACCAATGCATAGCCGAAGTTTCAGGTTCGAACTCGTCTTCCTCGCGTAGTGAGAGTCCCTCTGGCGGAGCCATATCCTCTCGTAACCCCTTCGCAAAGCGAGAATGGCCGAACGAGAGGA
>JAADXJ010000975.1:0-12210 GCA_023337735.1 Pythium biforme
GGTGGATCTAAACCATTTCGCATTGGATCCGGCAATCCTCGAGGGAATCCAACGGTTTCTCGAGACGGGTATATACGTTCACACCCTGAAGCTCCCGATGTTCGGATTGGACCATGGTATGGAAGTGCCCAAGTGGCTCCCAGTGTGGGGATCTCTCCTTCGCACGATCACGGGCGACGCGAATACGCCCGGGGTTGTGCACCGCCTTGGTGCGCCAGCCTCTTGTTGCGAAGGAATCTTGCTACAGCCTCTCATGTCCGCCTTGATGACCACGAAGAGCCTCGAGTACGTCTTCCTCGAGTCTTTCACGAGAGGTGCGGGAGACAACTGGCAGTTCTGGGCGTGGCTTGGCGTCGTGCTCTTCCGCAGTGATTCGCAGTGCTCCGTCCAAGGACTTAGCATCCACAGCCCCGGTCTCAACGAGCGCTGTATCCGTGAGCTTCAGAACGCGAAGGAAGCGACAAATCCTCTTAGCCATTTGTGGCGGGCTTACACCGAGCAAGATGGTGATGCTGCCTTGGAAGCGATCGCCCACCCTTTCAAGCCGATCACGGTAATGACCGGCTCCGCGCTCTCTCCCCAGGGATTTAATCCCCGCGCATTCGGCTCGTTTAAAGCGGCGAGCGATATCCAGGGGTTTCTCATCCAAGGTGACGACGAGACATCAACGACGGTAAAGTTGCTGCTGGCAGGTTACGGCTTGTGCACCGCTGAGAGGTCCGCGCTCCAGAACAGACGATAACGGGTGGCTGATGGCCATGTCCGACGCGTCGGAGATTCGAGTCACGTGAGAGCGCCGGGTCTGTCAACATTGGTCGTCAATTTCAGTGCACGCTATGGTGTTCATCCTCTTGCGGACCCTCACGCTGCTGAACTACTCAGGGTCGTCGGTTCGTCCCTCACTTCTCTGGGAATCCAATCCGAAAGCGTTGACGATTCGGCCCTCCAAGCTGGTCTCTTGCATTGTCCACGGCTCGAATACCTTCAGCTCGACGGTCTCGCTATGAAAACCGCAGAGCCTCTGATTGCGGCGTACCGCCACGGGATCAACATTAAGTCTCTTGATCTCCGCGGGCCGAGCATCTCTGGAGAAGCCCTTGACATTGTCGGGTTCAGCATGTCCGAAAAAGAAGGATTCGATCGTTTCTTGAAGCGTCTGGACACCGACACGACCTTACAAATGCCTCTTGAGAGACTTCGATTCGGCAGCAACTGGTGGTCGGCATCCTTCGGGCTAAAGAAATTTGGTGGAGACACTGCACTTATTCACGAACAACTCGCGCAGTGAATATTACTCCCCCCGTGGTGTCTTCCGTGATCCAGTGCTGCCGCGCACGACGAATCGACTCGCCTTCTTGAGTGTATTCCGTCATCGGCAGTTTTCGCTCCCCGTCCCCAGCGAAGATTTGCTGAGACGCATTTTCCAGTTTACTGCAACCGGACGGAAGATTATCGAAGATTATCATCGATCAATCCAAGTTCCCAGATAGCATGTTGTAAGCCTTGTGACGCTTGAGGTGGCGCGGCTTTTTCGCTTCGATACGGCAATTCGGTCGCGTGACACACGTTGTACAACTGGCCCGGTAGCTAGTACAGCGCCAAGTCGTACGCGAACGCCGTGCTCCGATTCCAGCTTAACAAGATCACGTCGCTCCAGTCGACACTCAAGTACCAGTACACATACACAGGCTCGCTCGTGGCCAAGGTCGCGTAGGTCTCTTTACGGCGTCGACGACTGGCGGCATGAGCCAGCACGAGCTCATGACCTGGGTGGCGACCTGTGGCGGTATCTACTGGACTTGATGAGTGCTTGTGTGAGCTCAAACGGAGAATGCAAATTATAATGGTATTCTTGTACTAGTGCGCACTGCCAATGGCTTCCTTACAGCACCTTGACAATAACCTTACCCACGGCGTGGCCCGTCTTAAGGCGCTTGAACGCGTCGATCGCCTTCTCGAGCGGGAACACCGAGTCCACGACGAGCTTGACCTTGCCGGCCTCGACCAGCTTGGTGATCTCCGCGAGGTCCTTACCCGACGGGTTCGTGATCCAAAAGCTGTGCTTCGCGCCAAACTGGGCCGGGCTCGGGTTCTCGCCGAGCGCGATCGTCACGAAGCGGCCCGTGTTTTTCTTGAGCACGCGCTGCGCGGGGCCGTTCCACGAGTCGGGCTCAAACCCACAATCGTAGATCACGTCGACCGAGTGTGCGGCCACGATATCGCCCCATTTTTGAGTGCGGTAGTCAATGACTTCGTCAGCCCCCAACGACTTGACCAGCTCGACGTTCTTTGTGCCGACGGTCGCGATCACGTACGCGCCGATGGCCTTGGCGTACTGGACGGCAAACACACCAGTGGCCGACGAGCCGCCGAGAATGAGCACGCGCTCGCCGGCCTGGAGGTTGCCCTGTGTGGGCAGCGCGAGCGCCTGGTAGGACGTCAGCGCCGCGAGCGGCATGCCGGCGGCGTGTTCAAAGTCGAGCGTCTTGGGCTTGAGCGCGACAAACTCGGCGCCCACAGCGAAATACTCGGCGAGCGATCCGAACTTGCGCTCGCCGGTCATCGCGTACACTTCGTCGCCGACCTGGAAGTTGCTCACGTCGCTCGCGACCTCGACCACGACGCCGGCGACGTCCCAGCCGACGCGGTACGGGTGCTCGGGTGTCGGGTCGGGCTTGTTCGAGAACTTGGAGCCGAAGATTTCGGTGACCTTCCAGTCCACGGGGTTGAGCGCGGCGCTGTGCACTTGGATGCGGACGTGGGCTGCCGCCAGCGGCTCGGTCGGGATCTCGCGCAGCTCCAGGACGTCCTCGACGGGGCCGAGGCGGTCGTGGAGGTAGGCCTTGTAGGTCGCGGGGATGGTGGCGCTCATAGTGGTTGTTGGAAGAAGATGGTAAATTGGCGAATGATCGAAGACCTGTGTGTTGGGGAACCACAAGGTCGTTTGGGTCGTTGGTGCAGAGCCTTGCAGAGACAGGTGAGATGCCGCTCATGCGACACGGGTCGGTGGAGAAGATGACTCAGCAGTACGTATTCTGACCTGGTGTTTACTTCTTGGGTATTTGCGTACAAAGGAGAGGTTCCTATGCCACAGTAGTGTTCGTTTGGATTAGTCATTGACATACGCGATCATGCCTCAGAAGTCTATGTACGGTAAACACTTTTTAGACAAGTGTAGCCATTTCGAGAGATTCTGTGGCGTTCGCTGGTCCGACTCTTACAGCACCTTGATGATCACCTTGCCGACCGTGTGGCCCGTCTTGATGCGCGCGAACGCGTCCGCAGCCTGCTCCAGCGAGAAGACCGAGTCGACCACGAGCTTGACCTTGCCCGTGTCGTAGATCTTTGCGACTTCGGTGAGGTCCTTTCCAGAGGGCTCGGTGATCACGGCGCTGTAGCTCGCCCCGAACTTGGCCTCGCTGTGCGGCACAAACGGCTCGAGCGTCACAAAGCGAGCGCCTTCTCCTTTCTTCAGCACGGCTTGCGCGTTTTCCTCCCACGACTCGGGTTCCATGCCGCAGTCCAGCACGACGTCCAGCGTGTGCGCGTCGATGTGGTCGCGCCACTTGGTCGTTGTGTAGTCGATGACTTCGTCGGCGCCGAGCGACTTGACGAACGCCGCGTTCTTGCCGCTCGTGGTCGCGATCACGTACGCACCGATCGCCTTGGCGTGCTGCACGGCGAAGATACCTGTCGAGCACGAGCCGCCGATGAGCAACACGCGCTCGCCGGCCTGCAGCTTGGCGTGCTGCACGATCGCTTGGTAGCTCGTGAGCGACGCCAGCGGCACGCCGGCGGCGTGCTCGAAATCCAGCGACTTTGGCTTGTGCGCGAGGAACTGCGCGCCGACAGCAAAATACTCGGCGACCGTGCCAAACTTGCGCTCGCCGGTCATTGCGTACACTTGGTCGCCGATCTGGAAACCGTCGACATTGCTCGCGACTTGGACGACCACGCCGGCGACGTCCCAGCCGACGCGGTACGGGTGCTCGGGTGTCGGCTCGGGCCTGCCCACGAACGGTGCGCCGTAGATCTCGGGCACTTTCCAGTCGATTGGATTGAGCGCGGCGCTGTGCACTTTGACGCGCACATGGGACGCTGGCAGCGGCTCCATGGACACCTCCTTGAGCTGGAGGATCTCGCTCACGGGGCCGAAGCGATCGTGGACGATGGCCTTGTAGGTCGCGGGGATGGGCGCCATGCTTCTGGGGAGTGGAACTGAGAGGTGGCTGGTAAATTGCGGACTGAGAGTCCCGCATTTCACACAGCCAGCGACGTTTCCAGCGAAAAGGCCTGGCCACCGACACTGGAGCGTGACGCGACACCCAAAAGCGATCCACGCGTTGTTGTGGCCAGTGCTGGATGAGTGTACAGAAGCCATACACGAAAGTATGAGCCATCTCCAGTTCCAAAGGTCACCGTCAGTCAGAGGACAAAACATGACGAAGACACGAAGCGACCAGATGCATGAAGATGGCATTGGCTTCGAAAGAAGACCTGGCCCAAGACTACGGATGACCACGACCCTATAGCACCTTGACGATGACCTTGCCGACGGCGCGACTCGTCTTGAGGCGCGTGAACGCCTCTTTGGTCTGCTCCAGCGGGAACACCGAGTCGATCACCAGCTTGACTTGGCCGCGCTCGTACAGCGCCGTGATCTCCGTGAGGTCTTTGCCCGACGGCGTCGTGAACACTTCGCTGTAGCTCGCGCCAAACTTGGCCGCACTGGGTGTGAGCCCGCGCTTGAGCGTCACGAAGCGGCTGCCTTCCTGCTTGAGCACGAGCTGCGCGTCGCCTTCCCACGAGAGCGGTTCGACGCCACAGTCGTACACGACGTCGAGAGAGTGGCGCTCGATCACGTCGCTCCACTTTTGTGTGCGATAGTCAATCACTTCGTCCGCACCGAGTGACTTGACCGTGTCCACGTTGGCCGTGCTGGTCGTAGCGATCACGTACGCGCCGATTGCCTTGGCATGCTGGACGGCATAGATACCCGTGGCCGACGAGCCACCGATCACCAGCACGCGCTCGCCGGGCTGGAGCTTGGCATGGTCTTTGAGGCCCTGGTAAGATGTCAGCGACGCCAGCGGCACACCGGCAGCGTGGTCAAAGTCAAGCGTTGTGGGCTTGAGCGCCACGAACTGGGCGTCCACGGAGAAGAACTCGGCCAACGAGCCGAACTCGCCCTTACCCGCCATTGCGTACACCTCGTCACCGACCTGGAAGCTCTTGACATCGCCCCCCACTTCCACGACTACCCCGGCGACGTCAAAGCCGATGCGGAAGGGCCTCTCGGCGGTCGGAGTCTTCTTGGAGAAGCCCGCGCCGTACACTTCGGGCACTTTCCAGTCGATCGGGTTGAGCGCCGCGCTGTGGACTTGGACGCGCACGTGGGTGGCCGGCAGCGGGGCCGTGGCCACTTGCTGGAGCGTGAGGACGTCTTCAACGGTGCCAAAGCGCTCGTAGACAAAGGCCTTGTAGGTGGAGGGAACGGTCGTTGCGCTCATCGTCAAAGTTGTCGTTGGGAGGGGCCAAATGGATGAATGAGCTGCCGACGTGAGACCGTTCCGCTCTGTTTTCGATGTGGAAGCCGGTGAAGACTTTTGTGGTGGATTTCATTTGGTCCATTTGCCATTCACACTTGTGGTTTATGACGACTGGAAGACGTCATCACCACTCCCTAAAAGTAAATGTTCACTTCAACTGGTGCACACTTTTCTGCAGGTTCGAGCAAATTCCACTGGTGCGTCATCTCGCGAGGTGTGACGGGGCGCCCGTGCGATCGGCCATTGGATCTGTGCCTTTAGCCACTCCGCGACGCCACAAGCGCATGTATTTTTTTAAAAAAAATACATGCGCTTGTAATACCACGTCGGGATCTGTCCGGCTCGGCCCGGTGGTGCAATGGCAGCAGCTCAGGCGAATGCTCCACACGCTCAGCCTGTGGCGCACCGTGACTCTTGCAGCAGGAACATTGCCCATACATTCTTCGTTTCGGCACTACTGTACCGTGGATGGCAATTAAATTTTAATTTGTTAAAACAACTGCCAATACCAGTCCGTCACAAGCACAACTGTATTGAAGACGGACAAGGAGATACATCGACGACGTGTTCGGTTGAGCGTAGGTTTTTCAAGACTACATCACCTTGACGATGACCTTGCCGACGGCGCGGCCCGTCTTGAGGCGCGTGAACGCCTCTTTGGTCTGCTCCAACGGGAACACCGAGTCGATCAGTTGTTTGATTTGACCACTCTCGTACAGT
The DNA here is from genome assembly GCA_023337735.1 of Pythium biforme. NCBI lineage: Eukaryota > Oomycota > Peronosporomycetes > Pythiales > Pythiaceae > Pythium > Pythium biforme. The sequence continues at coordinate 6,270 of JAADXJ010000975.1, forward strand.
GCGGTGATCTCCGTGAGGTCCTTGCCAGAAGGTTGTGTGACGACTTCTGTGTAGCACGCACCAAACTTGGCCGCGCTCGGCTGGGGACCGCGCTCGAGTGTTAAGAAACGGCCGGTCTGCTCTTTCAACACGAATTGCGCGTCGTTCTCCCAGGCGAGTGGCTCGACGCCGCAGTCGTACACGACGTCGAGCGAGTGGCGCTCGATAAGATCGCCCCACTTTTGCGTGCGATAATCAATCACTTCATCCGCACCAAGCGCCTTGACCGTATCCACATTGACCGTGCTCGTGGTCGCGATCACGTACGCCCCAAGCGCTTTGGCGTATTGGATGGCGAAGATGCCCGTGGACGACGTGCCACCAAGCACCAGCACACGTTCGCCGGGTTGAAGCTTGGCGTGGAGTTGCAGTGCTTGGTAGCTCGTGAGACCGACGCCAGGCACGCCTGCAGCGTGGTCAAAGTCGAGCGTCGTGGGCTTGAGAGCGACGTTCTCCACGTCAAGCGAGTGGTACTCGGCGAGCGAGCCAGGGTCGATCCGCCCTGCTAACGCGTACACTGCATCACCGAGCTGGAAACCCGTGACGCCGGTACCGACTTCGACGACGACGCCGGCGACATCAAAGCCAGCACGACACGGAGCGCCAGCGGTTGGGAGGGTTTTGAAGAATGCAGTGCCGTATACTTCAGGTATCTTCCAGTCAAACGGGTTGAGCGCGGCACTGTGGACCTTGACACGCACGTAGTTGGTGGGCAGCGGCGCCGTGGTCACGTGCTTGAGTGTGATAATGTCTGCGATGGCACCGATGCGCTCGTAGACATAGGCCTTGTACGTCGCTGGCACGGATAAGCTCATGGCGAGACGGGAAAAACAGAGTGGTGGGACGTGGGGCTTGCAAGTTGGTTTGGGAGATTGGCAAATTGAAGAATGAACTACGATTTTCACATATTCACACCAACAAAACCCCCGTCCGGCACTTTGAGGGTTGGTCTCGCCTAACTGCATGTACATACCGTGCTGAGTCTCGCTGACAATGATTGTTCTCACGTGATGATGCTCACTTCGATAATCATTCGGATGGTCGTGGAGTGACGTGCTGTCTGTGCCAGTCACAGCGACTGGCTTGTCTCCATAGCACCCATAAACGTCCTGCGATGTAAACACCGATTGTTCTCACGTGATGATTCCCATATTGACCATCATTTGAATGAGTGTGGTGTCCCACGATGACGTAGCTTTGTACACACGTAGTCGCACCCATCAATCATGCTGTTGGGTTGTCTCCAACGTTTCCTCCCGTTTTCTTTTGTGTTTGGAATGAGAACCGTTCAATGGAAGGCGATCAACAGTATATTGCTCGCCAATACGGTCTCAGGTAATGCACGGTCTATTCGGTCGCAACCTGGACGATGACCTTGCCGACCGCACGCCCAGTCTTGAGCCGCGTAAACGCCTCGGGCGTCTGCTCCAACGAAAACACCGAGTCGATAAACACCTTGACCGTGCCCGCGTCGATGATCTTGGCGATCTCCGCGAGGTCATGACCCGAAGGCCGGGCCATCGGATCCTGGTACGTCGCCCCAAACTTCGCGGGGCTCGGGTTGAGTCCGGGGCGCAGCGTCACGAAGCGACCACCTTCCTTCTTGAGCACGCGCTGCGCACGGTCCTCCCACGACGTCGGCTCGACCCCGCAGTCGTAGATCACGTCGACCGAGTGCTCGTCGAGAAGCTCCCCCCACTGCTGCGTGCGGTAGTCGATCACGTGGTCGGCGCCGAGGGACTTGACAAAGTCCACGTTCTTGGTGCTGGTCGTGGCGATGACCGTGGCGCCGATCGCCTTGGCATGCTGGACAGCAAAGATACCCGTCCCAGACGACCCGCCGAGCACGAGCAGGCGCTCGCCGCGCTGCACCTTGGCATGCTCGGCGACGGCCTGGTAGCTCGTGAGCCCGACACCGGGCACGCCCGAAGCGTGATCCATGTCGAGCATCGTGGGCTTGAGCGCCACGAGCTGCGCGTCGATGGCGAGGTACTCCCCGAGCGAGCCAGCGCCGCCGCGCGGCGCCTTGCCGTAGACGTGGTCGCCGAGTTTGAAGCCCTGGACATCGGCGCCAAGCTCGGCGATCTCGCCGGCAAAGTCAAAGCCGATGCGGAATGGCTCGTCGCTGGAGGGCGTCGTCGCACCCGAGGCCGACGTGCCGCGCGAGTACTCGACGATCTTGTAGTCGACCGGGTTGAGCGACGCGCTGCGCACGCGCACACGCACGTGACGAGGCGACGGCAGCGGCTCCAGCGGCAGCTGCGAGAGCGCGAGCACGTCCTCCACGGGCCCGTAGCGCGTGTACGTGAACGCCTTGTAAGTGGCCGGGAGCGCGCTGGTCGTCGACGTCATGAGGAAGGAGAAAATTCTAAATTGGGCAGGTGCGTCCGAAAGAGAGGGAGTCCTGCCACGTGTGACGTGGTGTTTTCTTATGCGTTTCTAAAGACGGAGAGGTGAGGGAAAAGCTCCCCCAAAGTCAATGAACGGACGGTCATTATTGACCCTGGAGACATGAGGGCTCTTTGTTTTCGATCATGTTCACGCGATCGTCGAGCGATCACGGAGTGGCAAGGACATGAGAGAAAGAGGCCGTTGGTGACCAGCCTCGTGAGCACTTCAACTGATACCGACCGTTGTGTTTGCCTGGGGCATCGACGCCATTTGACGGGGCTCGATCATTGGATTCCGTTGAAAGCCAATCGCGTCCAGCATGACATGGCGTGTATTAGATTCCATGGCGGTCTCAGCTGCTTTTCCATAAGCAAGGCATCACGTACAAGTATTAGGTCGTCGCGACCTGGACGATGACCTTGCCGACGACGCGTTCAGTCTTAAGCCGCGTAAACGCCTCGGGCGTCTGCTCCAACGAAAACACCGAGTCAATGAACACCTGGACCGTGCCCGCGTCGATGATCTTGGCGATCTCCGCGAGGTCACGGCCGGAGGGGCTGGTAAATGGATCCAAGTACGTCGCTCCAAACTTCGCGGGGCTCGGGGTCAGCCCGCGCCGCAGTGTGACAAAGCGTCCACCTTCCTTCTTGAGCACGCGCTGCGCACGGTCCTCCCACGACGTCGGCTCGACCCCGCAGTCGTAGATCACGTCGACCGAGTGCTCGTCAAGTAGCTCCCCCCACTGCTGCGTGCGGTAGTCGATCACGTGGTCGGCGCCGAGGGACTTGACAAAGTCCACGTTCTTGGTGCTGGTCGTGGCGATGACCGTGACGCCGATCGCCTTGGCGTACTGCACCGCGAAGATACCGCACGAGCTCGAGCCGCCGAGCACGAGCAGGCGCTCACCGGGCTGCAGTTTGGCGTGCTTGACGAGCGCCTGGTAGCTCGTGAGCGCAACGCCCGGCACGCCCGAAGCGTGATCCATGTCGAGCGTCGCGGGCTTGAGCGCCACGAGCTGGGCATCCGTGGAGAGATACTCGCCGAGCGCGCCGGCGCCGGCACGCGCAGCCTTGCCATAGACGTGGTCGCCCACTTGAAAGCCCTGGACGTCGGCGCCGAGCTCAACAATCTCGCCGGCAAAATCAAACCCAATGCGGAACGGTGTTCCGTGCGTGGGTGTACCGCCCGTGTAGTTGGCGCCGTAGATCTCGACGACCTTGTAGTCGATCGGGTTGAGCGACGCGCTGCGCACACGTACGCGCACATGCGACGCCAATAGCGGTTCTAGCGACAGCTGCGACAGCGTGAGCACGTCCTCGAGCGGTCCGTACCGCGCGTACGTGAATGCCTTGTAGCTTGTTGGGATCGTCGACGTCATCTCGGCGTGGTCGGGTTTTCTGAACTGACGGGGACTGGAAGAATCGTCCTTCAGGATAGCGAAGTCACGCCACGCGACACGTGGTGTATTTTTATGTGGATTTGAATACACTGATATATATCAGACGACCCCGAAAATGAATGAATGAACGTGGGTACCACAATGCCCACAGGACTCCTATGGGGAGGGCTCTCTTTCTGTTGCGCTTACTGGATCTCGATCACGACCTTGCCCAGCACGCGGCCTTTCTTGAGCAGCGCCAACGCCTCGACGCTCTTCTTAAACGGGAACACCGAGTCCACGACCGGCTGGATCTTGCCCGAGTCGATGAGCTTGGCGATCTCTGAGAGGTGTGCACCCGAGTGGTAACAGAACACGGGCACGTGGGTCGCACCAAACTTTGGTGGGGTCGCTGGACCCCCGGGGAGCACGGTCACGAAGCGGCTGCCTTGCTTCTTCAGCACAAGCTGCGCGTCGCCGTCCCAGCTCTCGGTCTCGACGCCACAGTCCAAGATCACATCGAGCGAGTGGGACGCCACGGCATCGCTCCACTTGGTCGTCGTGTAGTCGATGACTTGATCAGCGCCGAGCGACTTGACAAAGTCCACTTTCTTGGTGCTGGCGGTCGCGATGACGAAGGCGCCAAGCATCTTGGCGTACTGGATCGAATACATACCGACACACGTCGAGCCGCCCAAGACGAGCAGGCGCTCTCCTGGTTGTAGCTTGCCATAGTCGGCAACCAGTGCCTGGTAGCTGGTGAGTGCCACCGCCGGCGCGGCCGCAGCCTTGACATAATCAAGCGACCTTGGCTTATGCGCGACGGCATCCGCGTCCAACGTGACGTACTCGGCCAACGTCGCCGTCGCCGATGTCGGCGTCATCGCATACACGGCATCGCCGACCTTGAAGTTGCCGGCGGCCTGGCTGCCAACTTCGACGATCACGCCGGCCACGTCAAAGCCAATACGGAAGGGCGTTTCGGTGCTGGGCGAGCCGGCGAACATTTGGAGGCTGCCTTCCGCGATCTTGTAGTCGGCCGGGTTGAGTGCGGCGCTGTGGACGCGGACGCGCACAAACGTCGGTGGGAGCGGCTCCATAGGGACATCGCGGAGCTGCACGACTTCCTCGATGGGGCCGAACTTCTCGTAGACGAACGCCTTGTACGTGGAGGGAAGCGAGGCCATGCTGACTCACGGCGGTACAGGGGGAAGGAAAAGTTGAGATGTGGCCTTCGCACAGCAGAGTCGAATGCAAACTGGCAGCTTCACTACGAGAAGCAAATGGATCAGCTCCTGCTGATCCGCTCCGCAGCGCCGTTAAGGCTTCGCAACGCCGCTTGCAATTCTTGAAGCACGCAAGCACCTTTGGGCTGCAAGCAGGTCTAGGCTGCTCGGTCGACCAAGCGGTCATTGGTTGCTTGCGTCCTCCAGTACGTAGCGACAGGAGCCCATGGCGTTGGGACTGTACAATGACCGCGTTTTCAAATGAACGTTTCGAGAGGAATCGTTGATACTGTATGAAGAGTTGGGTTGCTGCACTGGGCTCCAACGGCTGGAGTCTAGCCCCTGCCCAACGAACGAGGAGCACGGTAGATCTAATAGCCACGACAATTTACCGAACTCTCGAATCTTCGCCTTTAACTTTCTTCCACACTTGGTGAGCGTTCGATCATCGACGGTCCAGCGAACCGTAATCAGAGATGATGACGGTCGCGACAACCCAATGAGCTCGCTGGAACAACGGTGGGTACCGTAAAACGACACCTTTTTATCGATTGGTTGAACCCAGCTCCTGTTGCATGCTGCTGGGCCCTGTTGAAGTTGGTATGTACCGGTATTATAATACAATGGCCGAGGTTGACAAACATTCTCGATTGAATTGATACGTTCATAGGTTCATGTCTGCAGTCCACCTGAACCTACCAATCTTCTCCTTCGAGGAAGGCGACAGGAAACGGAATCCCGATGTGCTCGCACTTGGCAGCAAACCCTCTTGCGGCCACGCCTTCTGCCGTGTCTGCCTCACCATGTACCTCGAGACCACGATCCGTACGACCGGACAGGTCTATCCGAGATGTTTCCACGATTCGACATTCAAGAAACGGTGCGGGAGGGCCATCAACGTGTCCGA
>JAADXJ010000976.1:0-12206 GCA_023337735.1 Pythium biforme
CTGGCTCGCCTGGCGCACGAAGGTATCACGGTGAAGGGCGTGGTGGTCGATGTGTTTGCGATGAACGATCTGGACGCGACGACGTTGCAGGTGTTTTCGGACACGCAGGAGAAGTTGGCGTTCCGTAAGATCGGTTTTGCGTTGGCGAACGCCAAGGGCAAGGTGCACGACATCATTGCGTCGACGAACTTGATCAAGCGCCTCGCGGGCAACAACCCGCGCATTCGCATTGAGGACGCCGTCCAGTTGCTGCGCCACCAGCAGGTGATCGACTCAACCTCGACGTCCCCGGCCTCGGCCTCGGCGGTCTAACGACTCGGGATCCTCCCACCCTGGTGATGCGCCTATCGAGTCGACCGTACCTGGGTGGGACTACATTTCGATGCCGCTCTCCTGGGCCGCAGTACGCGTTCGGTACTTGCTTCGGCCTCTTTTCCCTTTTGTGCATGTGTGGGTCGCACTGCTTTCCATTTTCTCTCTCTTTTTTTAAAACGCCACGCGACGCCAGCGTTCGAATTCGAATTCTTTCATTTTGCATGTTTTACGCCCCTTTGATTCGCCCAACTTTGGATCCGCTCGTTTCAGTTTCTGATTCCGCGACCTTTCCCGATCGCCTACGTTGGACATTGGGGTCCACCTCTCGATATGGTTGCTAACTTATGCATAACCGATACATGTTGGAATCGGCCCTCGGTGGCAGGTGGCAGTGTGCCACGAAGAGGAATCGACGGGGCATCTTGATCGCGCCGAAGCGGGGGGATCCGACTTCCCCTTCGTCTCCTTTCTCATTTCTCTGTGGACCCCACGCGACAAGCGCACCAGAGGCCTCCGCGACGCCTCCCCCGTCTCCCCCGACTGCGAAAGTGAGAGCGCCATGGCCAAGGTGCGTTGTCCGATTGAGTATCTTCCAGTGCATGGCAGTATGATGGCAGGGGGACTAACCAACCGCATCGTCACTGCTGCCACAGAACGCCAAGAAGAAGGCCAAGGCCCAGAAGAAGCATAAGCAGGCCGCGGGCGCTACCAGTGCCAAGCCCGTAGAGGACCCGGCGTTGGCCGTCCAGAACGGCCACAAAGAGGGCAGTGCTCCGGGCCCGACTGCCATGGCCCTCGCGGCGGGCGTCGAGCCGCGCGCGGGCAAACTCCTGGCCGCGAGCAAGCAGCGCGCGATCATCAAGCAGCTCCTGGCGCAGGCCGACGCGCATGGGCTGCGCGTGGGTGACAAGCGCTTTGTGCTCGCGGCCAAGTGGTGGGAGCGCTGGGCGCAGTTTGTCGGTCTCGACGAGGACGACCACGAGGCGACTGTGAAACCCAATGGCAGTGCGCTGGCCGCGTCGGCGCCGCCCAGCAAGATCAACAACCTCCCACTGCTGCAGCTGCCGCCGGCGGACGCACAGCTGGACGAGCTCATGGGCGCGCCCCTGCGGCCGCAGCTCAAAGAGGGCTACCACTACACGCTCGTCCCGGAGGAAGTGTGGGACGCGCTGCGCGTGTGGTACGGCGGCGGCCCAGCCATCGCGCGCTTCGTCGTGGAAGTGGGCGACCCGGCGCTGGGAAACGCCTTCAAGCGCGTCCAGGTCTACCCGGAGCTCGCCGACCAAGAGCAGAAAGAGGCAGAGCAGGCAGAGGAAGAAGAAGCGACCAAGGCCAAAGCCCAAGATCCCAAGACGACCGCGCTCGTGCGCAAGCCGAGCGTATCGTCATCGATCCCCAAGATGTGTGGCGCGTGCCGCGCCACGACGGGCGCGCTCAAGCGCTGCGGCAAGTGCCAGCTCATCTGGTACTGCGGCGCGGCGTGCCAGACCGCCCACTGGAAGTTCCACAAGTCGGTGTGCCGCGCGCCAACACCGAATTCAGAAGACAGCGAAAGCGCCATCCAAGAGAGCCTACAGGACGAGCGCCGCGGCAAGATGGGGCTGCGGAACCTGGGCAACACGTGCTTCATGAACTCGGCGCTCCAGTGCCTGAGCCACGTCGAGATTTTGACCACGTATTTCCTCAGTAATAGGTACCTGCGCGACCTGAACCGCGACAACCCGCTGGGCACGGGCGGCAACCTCGCGATCGAGTACGACGCGCTGCTCAAGGAGCTGTGGTTTGGCGTGACGTCCAGCATGGCGCCCTCGAGCCTCAAGCGCGCGATCGGCCGCTTCGCACCGCAGTTCTCGGGCTTCCAGCAGCACGACTCGCAGGAATTACTCGCGTACATTCTCGACGGACTCCACGAGGACCTCAACCGTGTCAAGCAAAAGCCATACACGGAAGTCAAGGAGTCGGACGGACGGCAAGACGACGCCGAGGTCGCACAGGAGGCTTGGAAGCGCCACTTGCTGCGGAACGACAGTATCTTTGTGGACCACATCCAGGGCCAGTTCAAGTCGACGGTCGTGTGCCCGATCTGTGCCAAGGTCTCGATCACGTTCGATCCGTACAACTGCGTGCAGCTCGAGCTGCCGATCCAGCAGAATCGCCGCATGGAGGCGATCGTCGTGCCGCTGGGCAAGCCCATGAAGCGCTACAGCGTCGACGTCCCCAAGAAAGGCAGCGTGCTCGGGCTAAAGCGCGCCGTGAGCAAGCTCTGCGGACTGCCATCGAACGTCATGATCGCCGTAGACATTTACCAGTCGATGGTGTATCGTGTCATTGGGTACGTGGCGTTGGGGCGTAGAGTGTTGTGGAAAAACGCGGGTGACTGAGTTGTGTGTTTGTGCGTAGTGACTCGGAGCGCATCGCGCGATTGCGTGATGAGGACCGCATCCTCCTGTACGAAGTTGAGCCGCCGGCTGTGAAAGAAGACGAAGACCCGCCGCAGATCTACTACGGGTTTCTGTACCACCGCGTGGACACGTCGCTCACGGGCGACCCACTGCTGTTCACGTTCTACGCCGACACGACGTGCCAAGAGTGCGTATTGTGGCTTTTGATACGAAGAGGATAGACCTCTGTGCTGACCAACGTGCCTGTTTATTGCAGGATGCTCGAGATGTGGAGTGCGATGATCGCCGCGCACGTGGCGCAGTCCGCTGGCTCGCGGCGCATCCCGCCGAAGGTGCTGTCGCCGTGCGTGTTCCTCAGCAACCGCGATGGCGCGTTCATGCGCGCCGAGCCCGTGCCCGTGAGTGGATCCAGCAAGTTCATGGACTACGCGACGCTTCAGCCGAACGAGTCGCTCGACGACATCGTGTACGTGTCGGTCGCGTGGTCCACGTCGCTGCTGTCGTCGCCCACGGCGCCGCGGCCCGATCTGGAGAGCGTGCTCGACCACGAAAGTGTGCAGCTCCAGGCCGCATCCAAAGCAGGCGGCGCGCGCGGCGACGGCATCTCGCTCTACGACTGCTTCCGCAACTTCACCAAGCCCGAGACGCTGGACCAGGCCAACTTGTGGTACTGCGCCCAGTGCAAGGAGCACCGCCAGGCGCGCAAGACCATGGAGATCTGGAAGCTGCCGGACGTGCTCATCGTGTCGCTCAAGCGCTTTGAGTACCGCAACGAAGTGCTGCGCGACAAGCTCGACGTGTTTGTCGACTTCCCGCTCGATGCACTCGACATGGCGCCGTTCTGCCTCGAGCCGAGCGACGACCCGGAACGGCTGCAGTACGATCTCTTCGCCGTGAGCAACCACTATGGCAGCATGGGCTTTGGCCACTACACGGCCTTTGCCCGCAGCTGGCAGGACGGCAACGGTGAAAAGTACCCCGGGTGGCACTCGTTCGACGACAGCCAGGTCTCACCGGCCATGGCCAGCCAGGTCAAGAGCAACGCAGCGTACATTCTCTTCTACAAGCGGCGCCGCATCAGTGCCGCGGCCGACGCGTAGAGACAGAGTAGCAGGACAACAAAGCAGTGAGGACCAAAACAAGAACACGGTTAAAATTTGGGGGGATTTACGCGGGGGACGAATACTACTATCATCATCTCTGTCTTGTCTCGCTCTACAGCGCGACCTCGCGGCCGCTGCTCTTGGAGCTGCCGCCGCTGCGGTGGTTCGAGCGCGAGTTGGCCGACACGGACGCCGAGCGGCCCGACGACGACGAGCTGCCGCTGCGGTGGTTGCTGCGGTGGTTGCCGCTCGACGACGACGACGACGAGGAAGAAGACGAAGAAGACGCGGGGACCGTGCTGCTACTGCTGCTGCTACTGCTACTGCTTCCCTCGGGCCGCGACGAGCGGCGGCGGCTCTCGCTGCGCGCGCGGCTACTGCTGCTGGTGGCGCTGCTGGCGCTGCGCTCTTTGCTGCGCTCACGCTCTTCCCTCGGCTCTCGCTCGTGACGTTCATGGCGCTCACGTTCGCGGTCCCGTGACGAAGAGGACGAGGAACTTGTGGGGGCCACACCCGTTGCGTTCTTTTCGGCGCGGCGCTTGGCCTGCGCGCGCTTGCGGCGCTTCTCCTCTTCGGTCATCTCGTACTTGTAGAACTCTTGGTTCGCCGACGGCAAATCGGCCGTCCCCGTGGGGCCGCCCGTGTCGCCACCGGGGCTTCCAGGCGACGAGTGGCGGCGCGCGAGCCGGTTCTTGGCGATCGTGAGCGCGGCCGCGGCCTTGAGCTTGCCCTTGGTCGCGGCTGAGGCCGCCACGGACGCGGCGCCGGCGGCCTTCTCCTTGCCCACGGCGGCCGCGGACGACGCCACGTGGAATGCCTGCGTAGATTTGACTTTCTCCTTGCCGGCGGCCGCCGCGACCGACGCCGTGTGGAACGCGTTGGACGACTTGGCCGCCTGCAGCGCCTGGAAGCCTCTCTCTTTGCCCACGGTCGCGACGGTCTCGGCCGCCACGAAGAGTGTATTGCCCGCGCGGTTAGCCATGCCCTTCAAGTTCTCCATCTTCTTGTTGGACATGGTGTCTCTGTTGGATTAGGAGCTGCTCGGAGGTCGGACGGTGGTTAGTTCTCTCTCTTCTGGCGAAGGTTAGTTCTTGTCTGGTGGGCGCTCTTTAGACGCAGGATAGACTTGGGATTGATAATGGTCCGGCGGATGACGCGGAGGAAAGGGTCTAAAAGAGCGCCGGACGACGGCGGGAAGGGCGTCTAAACGGAAGTTGCCGACGCAACGTTCTGGTTAGACTGCTGGGGCGCCTTCTCTGCCGTCGCACGGTCGCGGAAAGCTGGCGGCAACCAGATGGACACAGGTCCGTCTCTCACAAAGGTGTGGCGCGGTTTTTAGAAACGATAAAGTCTCAATAGAAACCCTGTCTCAATGCGCGGGTGGGTACAAGGTCGATAACCTGGTCACCATTGGACCTCCATGCCCATCGAAGGGGAGAGCATGGAGATCGGATGCGCTCAGCGCAACATAGATCGAGATTGTTTGTATACTACGTGGTACAAACACAAATGAATTGCTCAGGAACATTCCAAGGAGGCAAGCGCGCGTGGGTGGGGAGACATCTCAACTCGATTACTTTAGCATGCATCTCCACCTCATCCAACACACAAAACCACCACTTCGTCCCTCACCCCCTCATGAGGGGGGAGACTGCGCACTCTGAATGCCTTGCCCCGACTTAGGGTTTCCGTCCAAACTTGCTCTTGGCGGCCTCGAGCGCGGCCGCGGCCTTGACCTTGCCATCCGACGCGGCCGACGCCGCCACCGACGCGGCGCCCACGGCCTTCTCCTTGCCCACAGCTGCAGCCGACGCGGCGACGGACGCGGCACCCACAGCCTTCTCCTTGCCCACAGCTGCAGCCGACGCCGCGACCTGGAACGCCTGCGTGGACTTGACCTTCTCGGCGCCGACCGAGGCGGCCACCGAGGCCGACTGGTAGGCGCTCGTAGACTGCACCGCCTGCACGGCCTGGAAGCCTTTCTCCTTGCCCACGAGCGCAACTGACTCGGCCGCGAAGTAGAGCGTGTTGCCGGCGCGGCTGGCCATGTTCTTGATCGAGTCCATTGGGTTGCTAGACATGGCTCCTGTGTGCGTGAGGCGCGTGAAGGGGAGGAGTTTGGACCTCTTCGCGGACTCGACTTTCGTTTGTGACAACGAAAGGCGAAAGAAAGAGAGCGACGTGAGACTGGGTTTGGGTTCCTGAACTTGTCGGTTAGAAATGCCACTTAGAAATGGTAGATACTGGAGAGACGAAAATACGGTAAACTGCCAGAGACCAAATACTGTTATTTCAGTAGATATAAACAACGGTCCCATGCACATGGACACACAGAATGGCGAACAAGATCGGTGGACTCTGGGTCGTCAGCAGTGCGATACTGCTTCAGTAGGCACTGGCTGCGGCCGCCGATGTGTGCGCCGCCATGTCAGGGCCGGCCTTGAACTTGCTGCAGTCCGCAAGTACAGCAGACTTCCAGTCCGGGTCCCACGAGTCGGCGATCGACGTGGTCGGGTACCAGCGGACAAGTTCGTCGCAGTAGCGGAAGACCTTGGTGGCGTCCTGGCCGAGGCAAATGATCGCCTGGCCGTTCACGATATGTGGTTGGTTAAAGCACATGTCATCGCCCGACGGAAAAACCGAGCAGTCCACAATAATCGCAGTCTTGGCGCAGTCGGCATCCCACGAGGTGGCGATTGATAACGACGGGTAGAGCCGCTTCTTCTTGTTTTCAATGCGGAAAAGATCTGGTTTTCCTTCACACTTAATAGTCTTCCCATCCGGCAGACCCGTCGGGTTCGTACACAAGTCGTCGCCCTTGATCAACACCGAGCAGTCCACGACCACGACATTGCTTGACCAGTTCGCGTCCCACGACGTCGCGACCGCCGGGCTCGGGTACCAGCGGTACTTGCCACCGGCCACGAGACGGTAGACCTCAGTCGCAGACGCAGAGCACTTGATCGGTTGGCCCACTGGCAGACCCGTCGGGTTCGTGCACATGTCGTTGCCTGATGGGAGAGCGGAACAGTCCACCACGATTGCGTTCTTGGTGCAGTCGGGGTCCCATGAAGTTGCGATAGCGATGGTCGTGTAGAGTCGCTTCATCTTGTTTTCAATGCGATATAGATCCGATTTGCCTTCGCATTTGACGGTCTTTCCATCCGGTAAAGTACTTGGGTTCGTGCACATGTCCGGACCTTGGGTTACGACTGTGCAGTCAACCACTAGTGCAGCGTTGTAGCTCTTGTCCCATGACAACGCGACCTCACGTGTCGGGTAGCGGCAGCGTTTGCCACCTGCAAGACGGAATATTTCGCTGGCAGTCGCGGAACACTTGATCGCTTGGCCCTCGGGAAGCGTTTGGTGGTTGTAGCACACATCAGGGCCTTGGGTGACAGTCGCGCAGTCGACGACGAGTGCAGCACCGTAGTTTTTATCCCACGACAAAGCAATTTGGGTCGTCGGATAGCGGCATCGCTTACCGCCAGCCAGACGGAACACGTCGGTTGCTGTGGCGGAACATTTGACAGCTTGACCCTCGGGAAGCGCCTGGTGGTTGTAGCACATGTTGGGACCTTGGGCGACGACCGTGCAGTCGATCACCAGAGCAGCGTTATAGTTCTTGTCCCATGAGAGTGCGATATCGCTCGTCGGATACTGGCATCGTTTACCGGCAACGAGACGGAAAATCTCGCTGGCTGAGGCGGAACACTTGACCGCATGACCCTCAGGGAGGCTCTTCGGGTTGAGCTGCATATCGGGTCCCATGGGTAGCAAAGAGCAGTCGACAGTAAGAGCCGCAGACCAGTTAGCATCCCACGACGAGGCGATCGCATTCGATGTGTACGCGCATCGCTTGCCACCGGCAATTCGGAAGAACGTCGAGGCCGACGCACCGCACTTGATGGACTGGCCATCGGTCAGCGCCTTCGGGTTGAATTGCATGTCATCGCCCCTCGGCAGCGACGAGCAGTCCACGACCACGAACTTGCTCCACAGGCTGTCCCACGATGAAGCGATTGTGCTCGACGGGTACCAGCAGCGCTTGCCTCCCATCAAGCGGAATACTTCAGCCTGCGACGGGTCGCACTTAATCGCCTGGCCATCAGGGTACGACGATGGCGACGGCAGCTTGAGCGTCATGTCGGAGCCACGCGGGATCTGGCTGCAGTCCACGACCGAGAACTTGAACAGGTAGGTCGGATCCCATGAGAGCGCGATGGTCGCCGTGGGGTACCAGCGACGCTCACCGTTCGTGTAGCGGAACGTCTCCAACCTCAGGAAGCCGCACTTGACTGCGCGGCCTTCGGGCAGGTCATTACCGTACACGTCTGTCGGCGCGGTTGGCGCTGGCGTTGATGTATCCCCATCGTAGGCACCGTAAGCGCCGTACTGATCCGAGAGCAGCACAGCACTAGAGGACGCTGCCACATGCTGGTGGCGGCTGGGCGCTGCGACGTACGCACCAATGCCCAACGCCGCAAGTGCGAGTGCCGACGCCGCTGTCCAGAGTGTGCGCTTGAGCTTGCTCTTCGCGGCGCCGTCGTTGCGGTCCAGCACCTCAAGTAGCGCGCGGTCCTTGGCGTCGTCAAAGCCGAGATAGTAGTCTGTGTCCATCGTGCCGTGCGGACGACTGGGAAGAGCTTGCCTTGGTGACACGTCGATGGAGGGTCTTGAGGCGGTGCTTTTGGTCGTGTCTTGACAAGGCAAAATGGAGAGTGAGACACTCCATGGCGTGAGCAAAAGAGCACCAGTCCGTGGCGGTCTAGCGGGGGCTGCCTTCTCTCTTGTACTCAGTATACCACCGCGATCTTTCGTTCTCGTGTATTTGGTTGCATTCCGTCGCTGGCGGGATCCTCCGCGGGCCGCGGAAATGACTCGTGCTCAGTATGCGCTCGCGATCTTTTGAAGGGGCGCTCGTTGCCGTGCACACTCACACGATCGCATGCATGTCGATGGGCGGTGAACAGTCGTGGTCACGGTCACACGCGCCTCTTCACGCTCACGTCGTGCCGAATCCTTCGACCGTCGAAGGAACGCCGCCGCCGCCACCGCACGTTTGAGCGTCTGGTCATATCGACGCGCAGTATCCACCGTCTAACAGGTTCGTCCGTCACGCAGGAGCGCACGATCCCATGCGCTGGCCGGTCAGACGCGTCCAGAGAGCAAGCGACATCGAGGCCACGAGCGACAGCCATTCTTCGTGATGCGAACGCCTTGCACGACCTGTGCGGGGAAGTGCAACGGGTTCATGGGTTTGGGTACTATTTGAAACCCGTGGGTTTCATCTGCCTCTTCGAGCCAAGAATGATGCTGTACAGAAACCCGTGAAAGGATATCGCGTTGAGCAGGTGTAGCCAACTTTTCAATTCGGGTCTCATGGGTCGGGTCCAAATGGAAACCTTGGAACCCGTACCATTTCTTTCTCACCCATGAACCCAGCTCCCTACACTTCAACATACATCTCAGATCCAGATCTGAAGCCAGAGTGATGTTCTGAACCCAACTGGTGCAAGAGTAAAACGACAACTACACGCAGAGGGAGATGGCGGGCGCCCTCTCGCCACAAGTCGCCCTGTGGATTCTTCTTCTTGCCGGGCCACTTGGCTGGCTGGCTGGGGTAGCGCGCGTCTCTTGGCGCGAATTCCTGTGTGGTTTTGGGTTCGCCCACACCCACACAAACGCCAGCGCCGCCGCGTGGCCTTCTCTTCCTTCTCCCAGCACTCGCGCTTTTCCTCTCCCCCACCAAGCGCCCCACAACCAATATGAGCAAGCCGACGGACGGGAGCGGCGCCGAGTACGCGGCCGTGCCGCAGCGCATGGGCGAGCTCTATGGGCTGGTCGTGCGCCAGAAAACCCAGAAGGGCGAGGCGCTCGCGCAGGCCATCGGCCTACCGTTCGAGGCCGCCAACAAGTACCGCATCTCGGCGCTGCCGCCCAACAAGGTCGTCAAGAACCACCCGCACGACCCCGACGGATGGGAGCCCACGGCCGACGAGCTCGAGCAGCTCGACGCGATTCTCTTCGCGCACGAAGAGAGCCACTGGCTCACGCGCACGTGCTTCACGTGGCTCGGCTGCAAGCAGCTGCGTCCGCTCAAGATGCACTTTTCCGTGGCCGGCTCCACGGGCGACGTCTACCTCATTGATCGTCCGTTCAAGATCGGCGGCGGGTGCTGCTGTCCTCTGGAGATGAACGTCAGCGGCGTTGGCCCCGACGGCCAGCCGGGGCGTCGCTTGGGTCGCGTGCGTGAAGACTTTTCGCCGTACCTCTCGCGCTGCTTTGCCGCGTGCTGTCTCGCGACGACCTACACGGACATTGAGCGCGTGCTACCCGATGGTTCGTACGAGAAGCGATACTCGCTGCGCACGAACCTGTCGTGCTGCGGCCGCGTGAACAACTGCTGCGGCGCGACGTGTTTCAAGAACGACGCCGTGTACGACATCCTGGATATGAAAGGCCAGGTCGTGGCGCACTTGCAGCGCACGTACGGACGCGGTACCGACTGGATGGGCGCGTGCTGCCGCATGAGCTTCAACTTTAACAACTACGTGCTCGAGTTCCCGCGTGACTCGACACCCGAGGACCGCGTGCTGCTGCTCATGGCGCTCTTCCAGGTCGAGTACCAGCTCTTTGAAGGCACCGACGAGTGAGCGGAGTTGAGGGCAACGCAGGACCCAACGTCGAGCGACCAATCTTTCTTCCTGCCGCAGCGGACCCCACAAGCTCGAGTGTCTTTTGCATTTGTTCTCTAACCCAGTACACGTACTGTCACACGCTCCCGCCTGGGTGGTTGCCTTGTGCTGTTGTCGATCACTGCGAGTCTCGTACAGTACTCGTACAGTTCTGACGTACATTGCTGCGAGGCGGAGCTGGAGCACAGATCATCGAATTTGTGCGTGTGTGTATACCTCGTTACATTGAATGGCGGGCTCCTTGAAAAAGAGTTGCCAACTTCCCCCGTTCTGAGTCGAGCTGCGCTTCTCCACAAGACGTGGACTCATGGCCCGCACGAACCATCCAGTCCACGGTTTCTGCACATGCTTTGCGTCGCCATCGGACGTTCACTGGTCGGTCCATCGCGCAGGCTCGAGCCTTGAATCCAGCCAAGGTCCAAGGTTCATGTCGCAAAGAATTGAACTTCAGACTGTTCTCTTCCACGAACGCACGGTCCGTGTGTGACGCCCATGTCCGAGTGCGAAGCCCAACAGCATAACGTTGTAGCGATCCGCATCTGCACTGTTGCATGGCGAATGGGATCCAGTCTGCTGTATCCACGTGCCAATGAGGAAGGCTTGATGCAAGCGTACTGGATGGACCCTTGTGGTACTCCGTGTACCGTACACGTCCAGCCTAGATCGCTCCACTGCGGCAAAGCAGCATCGTGGTAGTAGCTAGGGTTTGCCCCGAGACCAGTGGCTTCAAGTCCATCATTACTCACGTCCGCTTTGCTTCCACGAGCCACGCCTATCCGGCACAGTGGATTCAAATGGGCTGGAAATACAGTGAAAAGCCTTGGACCACGACGACGTTGTTGTTGCAAGGCGGTTCGCTTGCCGTGATTGTTAGCCTTGGTGTTCTCACCTGCCGAGCGACTATACATACATGGAGTCGTCGATCGGCGACTATACTCCGACCGGTAGTGGGAATGATCTTCGGAGATGCCGTAGATTTGGTGCAGGATGCTGACGGGAACGAACCTGGACAATACACCCGAAGAGGCGCACAAGCTCAGGGTCTACACTGTAGATTGTCCCGGGGGCCGACGAAGGTTGGACGACGTGCTTCCACGCGATGGTCGCCCCAGTCGCTGATCTCCTAGCTCGACTGACAGCCGTCCAGAGAACGGTGACAGTTGCGCTGCGTGCGGGCATTCGAAGAAGAGGTGTCGCTCGGTCTCAACTTGTGCGCACGCAGGCAGACAGCAGTACGTCACACCCGGGACAATGGCTTCGAGAAACGAGATCCGAGCTCCAACTGGCAGCAGTCGGAAGGCGAAACGGTACTGGAGATCATGGGGAACGGGAACGTGATGGGAAAGGGAATAGAGGATGTGTGCAGCGTGTACTGTTTGTAAATGATCGATCGACACCTGGCTCCACGACGGACAGAAATAGGGAGCCATCAGGTCTCACAGGAGTTCCCAAAGGCACTTGGAGTGTAGCATCAAGAGTGACTCGTCTCGTACGCACGGGCATCATGCGGTTTGAGAGACGTGCAACTCTTGCGAGGGACCACCACCCAGTACAGCCATCACATATATTAGGCGATCGACTGAAAAAACGGCGCAAGAGGGTTCGTCGTAGGGTGTCTGGTCCAGACTCTGGTCCCTTCTCACTTCACAACCCGGAGCCTCCGAGAGCCCCTCCACGGTGGAGTCCAC
>JAADXJ010000977.1:0-12198 GCA_023337735.1 Pythium biforme
AGACGAGGAGCAAGACGACGACGCGGTCTTTTTCTTGGACGACGACGTGTCTCTTGCGTCGCCTCTCGACGTCGTCCCACTGCTATTCGACCGAGAGGACGACGCCGACGACGACGCCGTGCTCCCACTGCTGCTGTTCACCGAGTCTCTGCTCTCTTTCTCTTTCTCCCGCTCGCGGTCTTTGCCGCCGTTGTGGTCCACGTCGTTCTCGAACACGATCTCACCGCTGTCGTCGCTGCAGCCGACGCGGTCCATCCAAAAGTGCATGCTCGGACTCGCTGGACCGCCGTAGTCAAAGTCTTTTGTGCGGCGCTCGGGCATCTCCATGTCCAGCATGACGACGTTGTCGGCGCGCCAGCGCACGTTCGTCGGGTCGATCAGCCGGTTGCGGCGCGCGTACTCGCTCTCGATGCGGCGCGTGCCGCGGCGCGACACGGGCCGCTTGGGCCGCAACCCGTTCGGTTTCAACTCGAGCCGGTCGACCTGCCACTCGTCGACGTCGGGATTGTACTTGGCGCGCGTCTCGAGCGCGCCGGCGTCGTCCAGCGGCACAAAGTGCGTCAGCAGCACGTGCTTGAGCTTGAGCTGCCGCGTGAGCTCGCGGATCGTGTCCAGCATGTCCTCTTTCTCGGTCTGGAACTCGGTCTTGAGGTCCTCGGTCTCGGTCGTCGCGGCCTTGTGCTTGGCCCAGAGCTTCTTGAGCTTGCGGGTCTTGTCGTCGACTTCCTCTTGGAGCGTCGAGAACTGCTCGTCCAGGAGCACGTTCGAGTCTTCCTTCTCCGCGAGCTCGCGCGCGAGCAGCATCTCCTGGCGCTTTTGTTCCTCGATCTTGAGCTGCGCCGCGCGGAGCTCGCGCTCCTGCTTGGCGGCCTTGTCCATGACTTTGCCACCGGAAATCACCTTTTTCTCGAGCTTTTGGAGCGTGTCCATCATCTCTTTCTTCTGCTTCTCCATGCGGACTTTCTCTTCGGCCTTGGCCTGGAGCTCCTTCTCGAGCTGCTGCCGCTCTTCGTCAGTGCGCGACTGGTCCGCGAGGATCGCCTTCATCTCGGCCTGCGCGCGCTGTTTGAGCTCGAGCTTCTCGCGCTTGGCGTCCTCCTCGAGCTTCTTGAGCACGTCCTCGCTCACGCCCTCGCGCCGCACGACCGTTTTCTCGACGATCCGCTCGACGATCTGCGGCGCCAACGGCGCGGCCGCGGACCCACGCGGTCCGTGCTTGCCTTCTTTCCCTTCGTGCGTACTCGTAGGCCCACCGCCACCGGCGCCCGCGTGCTTTACCTGTGCGGCCAGCGCTTCGCGGAGCTCCTTGATCTTTTCCTGGTACTCGCGGATCTTGGCGTCCTTGGGGTCTTCGTTGATTTTCGGTTTGTTCTTGATGTTCTTGGCGCGGTTCGCGTACCGCAGCGTCGAAAGCGTCTCGTTGTAATTGTAGTCGGCCGGTCCGCAGTTTGCGATCATGACCGTCTTGGCGTTGCCGCCGAGCGAGTCCTGCAACAGCCGCGTGAGCTTGGAGTCGCGGTAGGGAATGTGCTGCGACTTGCCGTCCACGAGCGCCGAGATGACGTTGCCCAGCGCCGAGAGCGATAGATTGATCTTTGTGGCCTCTTTCATGCGGTCGCCCGTTGCGCCGGTCTTGGCCTGGCGCTCGCTACCGGCGAGATCTACCAAGTTGAGCTTGCCCACACAAATGTGCTGCTTGCCGTCGGCACCGGCGGCGTTCGCGCAGGCCTCGACCGTGATCGTGAACATCGAGTGGGACCGCGAGGACGTCTGGTTCATGAGTGTCGCGCCGACGCTGCGGTTCTTCTTGCCTTGCTGCATCACGGCGTCGATCTCGGCCGCGCCCGTGACTTGCCGCGAGATCAGGTCTTTGACGTACACGCCGGTCTCGAGGTTTTCCTTGAGCTCCAAGTGGGTTTTGGGGTCCTGCGCGAGCAAGTCGCGGATCTCTTCGTTGTAGATCTCGAGGTACGACGCGTACACCATGAACTGCTTGGCGCTCGACTCCTCGGCGATGCGGTCGAAAATGTGCTTGAACGAATTCGGGATAATGCCCTTTTCTTCGGGCGGCTCCGAGTACCCTTCCATCGTGTGGGACTTGCCGGCGCCCGTTTGCCCGTACGCGAAAATCGTGCCGTTGAAGCCGTTCACGACCGACTCGACAATGTCGGTCGCGGCCTTGTTGTACACGTCCATCTGCGAGGCCTCGGCCGAGATCGCGGCGTCAAACGTGAATTTCTTGGGCGGCTCGGCGCCGTCCGCGTCCGGGTTCGCAAGCTCGATCTCGGCCGTGCCTTTGTGGGCGAATACGATCTGCTTGCGGCCGTCCTGCTTTTCTTTGGTGCTCATCGGGCGGATGCGCACGACCACACGGACGCTTTCGGCGCGGCTCGACATGGCGCAGGGCAGACGTTCGTGAAGGGGGTGAGAGGTAGAGAGGACGGGTGTTGCGGCTGTGTGTCTTCTCAGGTTGACGTCACAGCGTATGCGAATATTGGTGGAGGGAGCAGCGTTGTCGTGGCCGGCCGAACGCAACGAAGAGGCGCCATCGATCCCACACGATCATGAAACGACGCACGCAGATATAGTAAAGTGCGGAATCTGTGACGTGTGAAACCAAGAGATCCACTTCGGCTAAGTACGCTTGTGAAATGGCTACACTTTCAACACCGAGCTGGACAAGTCCACCGTGGCGGATCGAGATCTCTTCGGACAAAGAAAAAGACATCGTACACTCCATGTTTCTTCTGCTATTCGGGGGACGAAGAAATTCAATCACAAAACCAGACTCATTCTAATACACTACACGGCGTGTCGAGGAGGTCCATCCCTCACCAAGCGTTCCAATGCGCTTTGATGTGGTCCGGGTCGATCTTCCGCCAACCTCGCGTCCTCTCTGTTCATATACCGATTGGTGTTTACGCGCCCAGGGGCTTGCGCACGGCCTCCGATAGCTCGCGGCCGGCGTACTGGATCATCGAGGTCGTGCTGCGCGCGACGTGCGGGCCGTTGCCGAGCGCCTTGACGTTCGCGGCCGTGGCCTTGATGGCCTTGGGCATCTCCGAGAAGCCGAGCCCGGCCGACGACGCGGCCTCGGGCACCTTGGCGGGGAACTCCTGCGCCTCGGTCAGGAATGCGTCCGACTGCTCGGCGAGCTCGGGCACCGAGGTCGCGGCCGTCTCGACGTTCTCGAGCAGGTCCACGAGCGCGTCGCGGAACTGGAGCGCCGGCTTGGAGAGCTTGTCGAGCTTCTTCAAGTTGAGCTCGCGGTCACCGGCCATGAGCTTGATGGCGCCCTTGTCGTCGGTTTCGACACGCAGGGAGCTCACGTCCTCGGTCTTGGCCAGCTCCGTGAGGAAAATGCGCATCGCAGCCGCGAGGCTCGCGATGTGGGCTCGGAGCGCGAGCTGCTTGCGCAGCGAGAAGAGCGCAATGTTGACATTGCGCGCGAGCGCGTCCTGCGCGCCCTTGCTGGTCACGAGCAGCCGGCCGCGCTTGGCAATGTACTGCGAGTTGCGGTCGTTTGTCGGCTGCTCGAGTGACTCGTGGAGCTTGTCGACCATTTGCTGCGTGCGGTCGTACGCGTCGCGCAGCTCCACGGAAGCCGATAGCGTCTGGTCGATCTGGCCGAGCGTTAAGTTTTCTTCGCGCTCCTTCTCGTCAAAGCGCCAGAACTCGAGCGAAACGCGGCCCCCGCCGCTTGCGACCAGACGCAGCTGGGTCTCGCCTTGCATGGCCGCCGCGGCCTGCTTGAGGTTCTCGTCGCTGAGGTAGATGCCGTTGTGGATCTCGACCATCTCGTTGAGCGGCGCCGCCGCGCGCTCAAAGAACGAATCAAACTCCGGGATCTTGATCTCCTGCATCTCGACGGCGTCGAGCTCCTGGTCTTCCGAGTCGCGCGCGACCGTGACCTGCTTGCCGACCGCCGAACCGCTGCACACTTGGCCCATGGTGGTGATTGCTGGAGAGGAAGAAAGAGGGAGAACGGGTGGGGGGCTCGTGGAGTTGAGACCCGGAAAGTTGTGGAATGACCGCTTGCCTTCGTTTTGCCGGACGAGAGAGGCACCGCTGGACGAGGAGAAGGAGGCACCCCTCTGGATCGGCGTGTCCGCGTTCTCTAATGCGTCAGTACTGTAGATGTGAACCCAGTCGGGGCCGTTGCTCCGGCCCGCGAGCGCGCCACCTGGCGAACCTGGTCTGGACGACCGCGCTATTATAGAGTGTGGAGTACCCTAGCGGTATTATCTGCGGTAGATTCCTCCAGCGCTTTCCAGACGCGCGTCCAGAACGCTCTCCCGTTCGTGCGCTGCACCATTGGGTACACTCGCATTGCCACTGAACAGATCAGAGCAGCTGCCTCGATGCAACGAGCAGCTCATTTCCCAAAACAAGGTAGGACCCAAACCTAGCGCTCCCACTGTTTACACCTTGATTTGAGAACCTCCGTCCGACTGAACTGGCTCTGGACGCGAGGGTGAGTGCTGGTCGTTGCCTGGTCTCACGAAGGACACAACTGTCCATCGCCCATGTTACTAGTATTGGCTACGGATCCTCCGGATCCGGGGGCCGAATGAAGGTCGGCTTGCCTTCCCGTCGCCATGACCTTGCAACTGGACGAACGCTCCCAGTGGACTGAACGCCTTCCCTTTGGCGACATCCACAGCCAACAAATTCTGGATAAAGTCGCCAGTGGCTGACGGCATCCGGTGCGTTCCCGAGTAGCCGGTTGTGGTTGGCCGAGACCGCCGCGTCTGTCTGGGCCGGTTGCTCTCTGGTCCATCGAAAAAACGCGGACAGTTGGTTGACTGTCTTAGCTCGTCAGCAACGTCCGCGAAGACGACGCGTTGCTTGGGCTCGATGGCCGGGAACTCCCGGGCGGCGAGACCGACGACGGCCCGGGCGGCCCCGCGCGCCGTCGTGCGTTCGAAGGGCTCGCCGTGGGCGTCGGCGTATTGGTGGGAGTCAGCAGGGACATGCTGCTTCCTGAGCTCAACCGGCCGGTCAGTCGCGTCGACTGGCGCATGAGCGCGCTCGCGCGCGGCTTCTTGCGCTTCTTGGCCGTCGGCGCCACGAGCACCAGGCGCAGCAGCCACTGGCGCTGCACGTTCAGCTTGGTCGAGACTTTCTGCGAAATCCCCAAGCCCTCCAGCGTTTAGTCTCAGCAAAACATACCCATTCCATGCAACGACAGAGACAGAGACGTACGTAGATCTGGAGAAGCTGGCGCTCGTCGTGCCAGGCCGCGCTCTTGAACGCGAGCTGCTGCGGCGTCTTGCGGTGCGCAAACAGCACGCGGAGGCAGCTCGTGCGCACGATCTCGTGCGTGCGCTGCGGCAGCGTAAACTGCATGGGCTGTCCGTTGCGGCGCAGCTGCTCGCACTTGCGCTCGAACGTGAGCGTCAGCACGCGCTCGCGCGCCTGGATGCCCCTGGTTGGACCGCATCGTTGTGAGCGCGGTCACGGGACGAGCGTGGACAAAGGCTCACGTACCGAATCAAGCTCTGGATTTGCACGGCGGCCTGGAGCTGCAGCTTCGCGACGACCGCGGCGATGCGCACGCGCAGCCGGAACGCGCGGAACATGCTCTGGATGCGCACGATCGCTTTGTTGAACAGCTCGTCGACGTGGCGCGCAAACCGTTTGGCGAGCGCACATCGCGCGAGGAAGCCGCGTACGAGCGCTTGCACACGCACGGCCGCGTCCTGGCGATGCTCCTTCGTGGCGCGGAACGCGCGCTTGTGGGCAGCCCGCGACTGGATCTCGTTCCGCCACGGCGACGCGCCGGTGTCCCCGTCGTCGGCTGTCCTTGGGTGGGTCAGTAACGAATGTTCCATGTCCGAAAGCTAAAAACGTCCAAGAAAGCGTCAGTCAGTCGATCGATCGATCGATAGGAAGGCTCGGCAGGGACGACAGTCAAACGCGTACGTCTGATCGGATCGCCAACATGGTGTTGAGTCGCTTCCGCGCCTCGTACGTTACGACGCGGGGGCGCGCGCGGAAGCCCCGGTAGCAGGCCTGGATCTTGGTCGCGGCCCAGTTGTCCAACTTGGCCTTCTCGGCGCGCTCGCGGCGCAGCTGCTGCATAAACTTGTCGCGCTCTTGCAGTAACTCGCGGTTGAGCCGGCTCACGGGAATGGGCAGCGCCGGCAGGCTGCGGTGGAACGACGGCAGCTGCGCCTGGTACTTGCCGCTCTTGTTCTTGACTTTTTTTATCCGACTCGTCGGTTGCGCGTACACGTGCATCGCTGTAGCAGTGGACGACGCCTCGTGTTGGTTGCTTGGGGTCGAGGGTTTACTGGATTTCCGTCGGGACGAGGTGTCGATCGGCCGCGCCGTCACGACCGTCGACATGACGTTCGAGCACGTGAGCTGCGTCGTGGACAGAAACGTCATGCGCTTGCCCTCGAAGCCTTCGAAGCAGCACGTCTTGAGCGCGACGTCCAGCGAAATCCTCTCCGGCGTCCGTGGTTCTTCGACTGTCTCCTCTTCTTCTGCCTCGATACGCTCGCGCGACGCGTCCTCATGGTCGTCGTCTGCTTCGTCGCGTTGCTGGTGATGCTGGTCTTGGTCCCACACGGCCACGCCACGCGGGACGCGTCGCTCGGCCACGGTCTCCTCAAGCAATGTAGCCATCTCTCCCGAGCAAGATCCGAGAGTCTCCCGTAGCGCCTGGATCTCGTGGCGTACAACTGGACGCCACTGTCGCGCACCGCTCGCTCGCTCCCTGCCGCGGTCGGCTTGCCACACTTCCTGTTCCACATTTAAAACCACAACAAACCGTTTTTGTTGTTTGGGCGTCGTATTGTGGTCCAACAGGCGGCGATCTGAATCATTGGCTGAAATGCCAAGTCGCGTCTCTTCAAGCTCACGCCCCATCGCCCCATGCGCAACGAGGATCCGCGCGCCACTGCACTGTTGTTGGTCCAGGTCCAGGCATTGTCTGGGCGCCCTCTAACGACCACGAGCCCCATGGAGAACCACCGCGCGCGCACCAAAGACGAGTGGCTACGCGCGCAGGAGCAGGTGCGCCACCTCGGTGTCGTGGCCGTGAACGCGCCGCTCGCACTCACGCCGAGTCTCTACTTTGGCACGCGGCGCTGCACGTACAGCGACGTCGTGAGCGTCGTCACGACCGTCAAGCCCCTCATGCGGTTCGTCCACGACGCCACGATCAAACACACCAAGTCCAAGCCGTCCGCCAAGCCGGCGTGGGAAGCGCCGAAAGCGTCCGCGGACCGCGAGGCCGAGCCGCCGCCGTTCCCGCACCACCCGGGCAACGGCGCCGCGCAGTACGTGCAGGCGCCGCTCGAGGGCGACAGCGAGCGCGCCAAGCGGTTCCTCGCGCGCCAGTCGTTTGCGCTCGCGCAGGAGCGCGCGGCGTTTCTGGCGGCGCTCCACGAGCAGCGCACGAAGCGGTTCCTGCTGGAACACGCCGCTGCGCTCGTGCTCCAGCGCGTATACCGCGGCTTTTTGCTGCGGCGCCGCTTCGTCACAATCAAAGAAAAGCTGCGCGTGCGCAAGCGCATTCGATTGAATCTGGTCAAGGTCACCAAGGGCACGGCGATCATCTTGGGCGAGAAACAGCGCAAGGCCCGCGTCCGTGAACGCCAGCACGACGCTGCGCGCAAGCTCCAGTGTGCCTACCGTCGCTGGCGCGGGCGGCGCGTCCTCCAGCGCGAGCGCGTGCTGCAGGCCCAAGAGCTACGCCACAAGAACGCCACGCTGCTCCAGCGCCAGTGGCGCAAGGCCGTGGCGCGTGCTGTGATGTGCAAGCTACGCGAGCGCCTGCTCGCGCAGCACCGCCAGCGGCTCGCGCGGCTTGTGTCGCGCGTGTATCGAGGGTACTGCGCGCGCCAGCGCGTGCGGCGGATACGAGGCCGTCGACAGACGCTCGCGAGCCAGCGCATCCAGGGGTTTGTCCAGCGCGTCCACGCGCGCAAGGCGCTCGCGCTGCAACGCCACCGACGGCAGCGCGAGAGCGAGCACAGTGCCGCCCAAGCCATTCAAAAACGCGTCCGCGGCGTGCTGGCCCGCGCGCGTGTGCTGGGCTTTCGCGTGGCCGAAGACCGTGCTGTGCGTGTCGCGTGTGCGCTGTCGATCCAGCGCGTGTTCCGAGGCTTCTGGGGGCGCCAGCGCGTGCGCCACCTGCGCGTGTTCCACGTCCACGCGCTCGCGTGGCAGTGTGCGCTGGGGCTCACGCGGATCGTGCGAGGCTTTCTCGCGCGCCGGCGCGTCCACTACGAACAGCTCGAGCAGGAGACCGACCTGCTCGTGCAGACCGTGCGGGGCAACACGTCGACGGTCATCGACCTCCTCGACGGGTATGGGCTCGTGGACGAGCCCGTGGAGCTCACGACGACCAATTGGGTCACCAAGAACCACGCGCTCCATCTCGCGTGTCGCCACGGCCGCATGGAGATCCTCACGCACATACTCCCAAAGTTTATCGAACACGCCCCACAACTCATCTACGCACGCAACGCCCTGGGGCTCACGCCGCTCGAGCTCGCGATGTTCCAGGGCCACGAGCAACTCGCGTCGTTCATACTGACCAAGACCCCCGCGCTGTTTCTGCAAGCGCCGTGGCTCCATCACACCAGGGTCACTGGCCGCCGCGCACGCAGTTTGCTGCTCGACGCCGCGCGCCACGGCATGGCCGCGATTGCAGTCAAACTCGTGATGTTGTTTCCCCAGCTCTTCAGTGGCCACGAGCGCGACGCGTGGTCCCAGCGCGCGCTGCTCCACGAGGTGCTTCTGCTCCCGCGAGACAAGTACGAAGACACAGCGACTGCGCACCGCACCGACGAGGCCATCCATGCGACGCTGCTGGGGCTGCTCACGAAACTCCAACTCGATGTGAACGCGCAGGACCTTGTGGGCTTCACGCCGCTGCATCTCGCGGCCATGATGGGTTACCTAAGGGCAGTGCAAACGCTGCTCGAGTACGGCGCCGACGTGAGCCGGAAAGACCGCGAGGGCCGCACGGCCTGGCGCCTGGCTTTACTTCACGGCCACGAGGCGTGCTTCCTCGAGATCCGCCGCAAGTGGCTCAGTGACGTGTCCATCGGAAGCACCGGCTCCTCACCGTCGTTGTTGCCGGACGGAGATACGACGAGTAGCGACGCGGCGCTGGGTACGGCGTTGGCACAGGCGGCGACGCATGGCAGTCGCCACGGTCGCTCGTCACGGCGACGCCAGCGCGTCGTCATCGCAAATCTACAGCCGCATCTCGCCGGGGAAGTGATTGCGGCGGCCCGCCAAGGCGACCACGCGCGCGTCAAGTTCTTCCTGGAGGAATGCCACGCAAGCGCCAACGCCTGCGACCCCCAAGGGGACGGCGAGTCGCTCCTGATGGTCGTGTTGCACGACAAGAACAGTCCGTTGTTGAAGTATTTATTGGAGACTTTCGACCGCGACGAGCTCGACGTGTCGTACGGGACACCCAGCGGCCGCACGGCGTTGGACGTCGCGCTCCAGAGCCCTCGCCTGCTGGAAATCCTGCTCCACGACGACGATGGAACGCGCGTGAACGCGTGTCTGCCGCTGGGCGCCGACAAGCAGCACCGCACGGCGTGCCACGAGGCTGTGCGGCGCGGGTACGATCTCCGCGCGTGGCTCCGTGGGTACGCGTTCATGGCCAACATGCTCGTGCCGCTCGTGGACGACGCGGGGCGCTCGCTGCTCCACGAGGCCGCGGCGTGTGGGAATGGTGCGGCCGCGTCGCTGCTGCTGAATGCCGGGCTGCGCGTCGACCTGTGTGACGCCGTCGACAAGCGCACGCCGCTTCACGACGCGTGTCGCAGTGGTGCGCTCGAGATTGTACGGAAAATGGTCCGGGGGCATGCACACGCGGTGCTGTGGGCGCGGGACGCGGCCGGTCAACTGCCTATCCAGGCCACAGCGCCGCTCGCGAACGCCGCGTTGTTGACGTTCCTGGTGGAGCACATGCGACCAGGGCTTGTGGGGCAGCACCCGAGCGACGCCGACGCATTTGGGGCGCTGGACAAGCTCTTGCGGGACGCACAGCCGAGCGAGACGCGGCGGCCCACTGGCGACAGCGAGACAGGAGCGTGGGAAGAGGAAATGCGATGCCGCGACTCGCCCAGGAACTAATGCTGTAGTCGTTCGCTGTCATCAACGCGCGGTCCACGGCGGCCACGACGCCATTGCCTCGCAGCCGACGCCACGGTTGAACAGGGAAAGTCCACGGCGTCGAATCCGATCCCGGATTGGTTGGGCAAGAGCGAAGCCCCGGTCCTGTCGCGCCAAGGCGATCACGTTGGGCGATGCGTTTGGCTGGTCAGCACTGAGGGATACTGTAGGCAGCACTGGCGACACGTGAGACAGGTGTATGGGACGAGAAGCGAAAGCGTTGGGGAGATTTTGAGAGGCAGACGGACCTCGCGGCGAAAGCTCCGATCGGCCACAAGAAGCCACGGTTGGGGATCGGAACGACCGCTTCGCAGCGACCCAGACCCTTCCCGATCGGTCATTCACCAAGTGCTCGCCTCGACGACAACCAACGCAGACGCAGAAGCAGACGAAGAGCAGCTCGAAACCCACGCTCCAGAACAAGACCATGAAGGCGTCGCTTGCGGTTGTTGCTATGGTTGCGGCCGCAGCGCTGTCGGTGGCCCAGGCCGTTCCAGAAGGCGCCGAAGGCCAGCACCTCCGTCGCCAATTGGACGAGCAGCCTGAAGCCTGGACCGACGCGCCGCGTGAAGAAGCAGGGCAGGGCGAGCAGGAGTACTACCGCGGCTACGGCGGTGGCTACCCGGGCTACGGCTACCGCGGCTACGGCGGTGGCTACCCGGGCTACGGCTACCGCGGGTACGGCGGTGGCTACCCGGGCTACGGCTACCGCGGCTACGGCGGCGGCTACCGCTATGGAGGCTATCCGGGCTACCGCAAGTGGGGCCCCGGGTACGGCAACTGGTAAGGCAACGACGCTGCTACTGCTCCGACAGCGGGCTCGAGGACTCGCCAGGCCGAGTCCGGAGTCCGATCGAGGCCACCCCGTGTGTGTCGTGTGTACGTGTTTTCTCAAGCGAGTGGAAGGGCGTGTGAGTCGTCTTGTGTCGCTCTAAAACGACAAACTCAATCAATGGAGATCAGTTGTTTTTCCATTGTTGATGTGCCGTCGCTGGTGGGCTGCTCTGCGACGCACCTTGAGAGCGCAGAGATGCCGGTGGTACGCGAGCGACGGCAACGTGAATCGAGCGGCCGACTGTATGCCGAACAGCCCTTTCCCCGGGGTCGTCGCGCACAAGGCGGCGCGACACGGGGCCATCTGAACTGAATCCGGACCGATCCGCGCCAGGGATGCCGCCGCGGCCCACGCTGCGTCGGTCCTGCCCGTCGCTCCTGGCCAAGGCCAACAAACACACAGGGTCGCCTCACTCGGCGATTTGCAACCAACCAGCTACTAACAACCCCGCACGCCCAGGAGTCAAGCAAGCGTCCGAGTTCATCCGCCGAGAGCAATGAAGTGGACCCTCGTGGCCGCGGCGGCCGCCGCCGCAGCGCTCGCAGTGTACGCACCGCAGCCGATCGCTGCCCAAGGAGACGGAGACGCAGGTCACCACTTGCGTCGCTTGGACGAGACCGGGAACGACCCCGCGGGCGCGGCGCAGTATGCCGAGGCCGACAACGACGAGAACTACTGGCGCCGCGGCGGAGACCGCGACAGCGACGACTGGCGCTACCGCCGCCACCACCACGGGCGTCGCTGGGACTGGCACCGTGGTCGCTGGGACTACTGACGCGGAGGCCAAGGCGGCGGCTTCGTCGGACGGCAGTGAAGAGCAGCGTGAGAGCGAGGCCGTGCCGCAAACAAGTGCGTGTACATATCCCGAAGCTTCGGTGTAGCTGGGCCCGCCATGGTGTAGGCGCGGGCTGGCTCCCGGTGGTGTTGATCAATTGAAACCTCGTTTTGGATGGCATCCGATTCGTTTTCACACCGCGTCGCTCTCGAAAACACTGATTACGTTCGCTAGTCAAGTTTATCCACCACTAAAAACCCGATCGAGCCCATTTTTATCAAATCAAAATCTTTCAAATTTTGCATCTCTACCCCTAATCAACTTCTGCTTCCACTTGGGGCAGTTTTCAGGAAACGCGTTCCCCGCACGCCTGGAAAAGTCCGCTTGCGCCAGGATCCGCGTCGCTTTTTCCTCCCGATAGAGCCAAGAAAGTCTC
>JAADXJ010000978.1:0-12197 GCA_023337735.1 Pythium biforme
GTGTCACAACAACGACTCCCACACCAAACCGCCACGACTCTCCAAAACGTGTTCGACCTCTTTGACGGCATGTGCGTCGGCGCCATGCTCAACCAACACGCGCATGGCAGCCGTGCGGGCGCCCATGACAGCGCAGTCGAAAGCGGAGTCGCCAGCCTGCCATAGCCATACGCGCGCAGTTAGTGTAGTCGTGAACAGAAGTGGACAACAACCCGCAGATGCTCACGTCGTCTTCCGCATCGACCAGGGCGCCATGCTTCAATAAACACGTCACAGCATCGGCGTGTCCATTCATCGCAGCTTCGTGCAGTGCCGTCGTGTGATACTGAAAAGCACAGCCACGCACCAGTCATTAGGCTGCATCATCGTGAGTGTCCATCGAGAACCACCAATCAAATACCCACCGAGTCCGCCGCATACACCGACGCGCCTTGCTTCAGTAAGAACGCGACAGTGCCGGCGTGCCCGGCTTCAGCAGCGCAGTGAAGCGCGGTCTTGTCATCCTGGAACGCCACGCCCACGAATCCACTACTCAGCCAAAGATCGTCGTTGTTTTCCACCACAGAGAGACAAACACATAACCACGCACGTCATCGCCATCGTCGATCGCGAGGCCGAGTGCGCGGCCTTGCTCCAGCAGGAATTGGATGGCTTCGATACTGCCGCGACTCGCGCCGACGAAAAGTGCCGTCCGCTGGAACCACACAAGTACAGATCCCAACAGGGATGTCAACAACAGACAGACCCGACCGTATCTGGAGAGTTAAGAAACGTACCGCGTCCTCAACATCCAAGTCGACGCCGTGCTCGATCAGAACGCGCATGGTCTCGACATCGGTGCGCAGCGCTGCACCAAATAACACCGTGCGGCCATACTACAGTAACAGACAGATCCACACGATGAAAACCGTTCCAGTCGGCTTCCGAACGGTGTGAGGACCCGGTCACGCACCTCGTCTTGGACGTCCACAGCATGGCCACGCTCCAGCAAGAACCGCACGGCCGCGACACCCCCTTGAGACGCCGCCACGTGTAAGACGGTCTTCGCTTTCTACGGAAACACACACAGACGAATCGTTATCTCTCTATCGATCCGACCAGAACCTCGAAACCAACAACCCCACGTCCGCACCGTGGTCTCGGTGTCGAGTTCCGCGCCATAATCATCTAGCAACAGCGCCATCACGCGCACGTCGCCCTGCTTGGCCGCGAAATACAGTGCCGTCTTGCCCTTCTACGAATCGTGTGCTCGCCCTCGTTTAGCACAACCCCAAACCACAGCCACACAGTGTACAACGCGCCACGAACCCCATCGCTCGCGTTCACGGACGCGCCGGCCGCAAGCAGCGCACGCGCGGCCTCCACGTCGCCGTTTGCGCACGCCTCGCGTAGCTGCGCAGCGGCCGCGTGGGCGTTGGCGCCTTCGCCATTGCGTTCTTCCTCCGTCATGACTCCTTGTCGTCGCTTGGTCGCTTGTTTCTGCTCGTTGCGGTCTTCCTCTCTCGGCGTTCTGTCGAAGAGTAGGAAGCCACCTCCCCTGTGAGGAGGAGCCGAGCTGTTCCTTCTCTTACCCGTCTCTCGCTCTCTCCGAGGGCAGAGAGACAGGGGACAGTGGGTAAGACCACGGATGAGATGTTGGCACCCTGATTTATCATTTAACGGAGAACGCATCAGCATCTCGCTCACGCGCTCCACACCCACTGGACAGAAATACACCAGTGCCAGCGTGGCCTCGTCTCGGTAGATGTATTATATGTGCGGTACATCGACATTCTCGCGATGCACGTGGCTCACGTCGTGAGGAAGAGTCCTTCAACGATGCAGGCCCATGGGCCTTAGCATGAACAGTACCGTGTGACGACGCCTCGCGAACCAACCTCCGACGGTCGACGACCTTGTGCCGACGCCGGCGATCTCGCAGCTGCGGCGCGGGACGGTAGCCTCGCCCTTTGGCACCGAGCGTCCCCGCGGTGGTGAGGAGCGTCATGGAAGCTGGAGAGCTCCTCAAGAGCCCCATAGAGTCTACTATTGAGATCGTGGATACATGTGCCCCTTGCAGTGCCAGGTCACTATGACATCCTCCACCACGAGAGAGAACTGGTGGATTTCCACATTAGATCTGAGGGAGGAAGGGGGGAGCCGCAAAGCAGACGTGTCAC
This sequence comes from Pythium biforme, assembly GCA_023337735.1. Lineage (NCBI taxonomy): Eukaryota > Oomycota > Peronosporomycetes > Pythiales > Pythiaceae > Pythium > Pythium biforme. Next base: position 2,160 of record JAADXJ010000978.1, read on the forward strand.
ACAGTTCTCAGCTTCATGCCCCTCTCCTACTCCATCCTCAAGCATGGCGCGTTCGGCGTCGACGGCTACGCTTACGGTAGCGTGGACCACTCGGACCCGGTTGTCGATCCCGTCCCGGTTGACCTCGTCCGTGCAGGCCGTTGGGCGGCGCTCGTTGCGGCTTCCGAGACCCGCCTGTGTGGCGAGCTTGTCGCCCGCTAGGTGGACGAAGCGGATGCGCTCTCCGGCATTAATGCGCATGTCGGGGCGTACGTGTGTGCCCCTCAAATTTCCCCGCGAGCGGGACGTCAGTGGGACTACGGCGTGTTACTCGGCGCTCATTGGGCTGCCCCAGGATCCGGACGAGGTACAATTGCCTTCGCCGTCGAGACACTCGAGATTGACTATGACCCCAGGCTTTAAGCGCTGGCAGTGGAGACCTACGCCAAGCGACCATGTGCCCGTCGCCTCGTCTTCGACCTCCAACCGGCAGAGATGCAGTTGCTCTCGAGCAAGTCTACGAGCATGGCAACGGTCTCGAACGTGCGCCGGTGCGCGGCTCGACGACGGTGTTTCAACGCATTGGGCTCACGCCTCCGGACGAGGACCGACTCGTCGGTATCTATGAAAATGGGTCTGTGGTGGACGTTCCAGTAAAGTACGTGTTGGAGTTTGTATTCTACCGCGTGCATCAGCGCCGTGGTCCCCGCTCTATGCGCCTCGGAGCCAGCCACACGGAGTTTGCGAGTCTCCAAACACGCGGTTCCCAACCGGCGGCCACGACGGGCTCGGCGGGGTCAGTGGAGGAGGCCAGCGACAGCGACACGATCAGCCCGCGCAACCAACCCCGAAGCGCCGTCGCGGGTCTACACCTCGCGTGACCCTCACTCCGTCTGCGCCAACACCGTGAGTGGAGCCTGCGGCCGCTCGCCCACGCGTCCCGGATGGTAGCGCACCGCCCAGCGTCAGCACTCCCATATCGTCGCGAGCGGAGATGACGCGCTTCTTCCTGGCTGTCGACGACCTCGATGACGGAACAAATGCTGACCGCAGCGACAGACACGACCCGTTTCGTCCCTCGCCACTTCCTCGAACCATCCACCAAGGAATCGTCACGGGTAAGTTGGCTTCCTACTCGCCACAGTTATTGGTAAAACCCCTGGAGGCGAATCCCGATCAGCACCATTTCCTTCTGCATCCACCGACGCTGCACGGTCTCTATTCGTGGGACTTGGGCATGCTCGTGACACTCAATGACGCAACACGTCGCGACGAGGCGCGACGCCCCAGAATGACCGACTGCAAGGCCAAGACTGTCAGCCCGTCTACAACGGCGGCTGCGTCCGAGGAGCCAGCCATTGTCGTCATCGACGGTCTCACAGTAGCGACATCCATCATTTGCAACGACGTCTTGGGGACATTGCTGAAAGAACTGCGCGTGTCCATGGCCCAGCTCAACCCTCCCGGTCTGTTCACAGCGCCAACCTCCGTGGCCGAGTTGGTCCACTGGACCGACCAGCGTCTTCAGCGGTTTCAAGCGTCGCTGGCAGCGCGTGACGTCGACGCGCCATTTCGATCATCCATCGTACCTACAAGCAGTGCAACGGGTGACCAACCACCGGCTGCGCTTCTACACCGACGCCACGGTCAGGACCGAGCCGCCGAGTGAAAATGAAAATCGTACCCCAGCCGCACCACCGGCATCACGCGCGGCGCCAGCGTCGCGTCTGACCAGCGTTGGAGTGTCACACGACGTCTGGCCAAATCTGCGGTGGGAGAACGGCACGCAGCTCTGCACGAAGTTCCTGTCCGTCTCGTCGTGCCGTGGTCGGGATGGTCGCTGTGTGTACGGCAGCCGCGCCCACATTGCGCCGACAGATAAACTGGCAGCGCCGCTGCGCGATTTTATCGACGCGAACTGCGGAGGTCTCAAGCCACAGCACCGCCACTTCTGGTGTCGTGGCGAGGGCACCGAGTATTCGACAGAGGCGCCCGCTGTCGCGCCTCGGGCTGTCTTGCCATGCACACCGAACGGTCTTCCGGGGACGCGCGCCTTCGTCGATGCTGCTCCTTTTGCCGCCAGGTGCCGGTCGCTGTGCTGGAGCGGCTATTGGTGCTGGTCGAGGAAGAACCTGCAGTGTCCTTGCTCACGTAGGCTGTGGGCGTGATCAACTGGTCCCTGCGCTGGACAAAAAACAATGCGCTGAGCGAGGCAGCGCCGCGCCGGGACTGGGACGGTCCGGGCATGGAGGCCTGCTTGCTCCAAGACGTGGACTTGACCGAGTTCGACGACAAGTTCGACTAGCTTCGGCAGGAGTGCAGCTAGGGCGGGCTGCCCGATGGTAGCACGTACGACACGACGCGCATCGTCCCGGCCTCGGAAGCGAGCCTCCCCGCATGCACGACGGCGCAGGTCGAGGCCTTGGATCCGTCGGCGGAACAAGCCGCCTACAGCGCCGCGTGTATACCGCCCCAGCTGCGACAAGAGCTGCTTCGACGCCTGGGTCGAGATGGTCGCGAGCACGCCGCAGTGCCTGATGGATGGGGAAGATATCCACGCGGGCAGGCAGTTCGAGCGCGAGCGGGTCAAAAGCCGCTGCGCGGACTTTCACCTCGACGCGAGTGGACCCGACGCCTCCGCGACCGGCGCGCCTGTTGTTGCGCCTCCTGGCGCTACGACCGCCGTGCTTGCTACGGCGACGGCAACGGTAGCCGCGGTCTCTGTGGCCACCGCGATGGCACAGCTCTGATGTTACTAGGCCATTCCAGGGCACATCGGTATCCAATAGGTTCACTCCCGTTCCACATATCTTGCTACAACGTGGGGCTGTGTTGAGATGGCTACACTCAAAGTTCGCGGCGCACTTAACACGATCGATGGTCCTCGAAACGACGCGCCCGCCCATACAGGTACCGGTATCCATCATGGAGCGCTCGCTGGACCTGTCGCGGCAGAGCGTGGCGTCGCTCGCGCAGATCCCGCGCGACGTCGTGCGCCACGTCGAGCGCGACCGCGAGCCCTACGCGCTGAGCCTCGCGCAGAACCGACTCGCGTCGCTCCGCGACATCCACGTATTCCGCCATGTCGTCCAGGTGCGTACGACGTCGTAGGTGCTCCCGTAGGCGACCGGCAGAAGGAGGCTCAACCCACCTTCCTGTACGCGTAGCTGGACGTCTCGGGCAACCAGCTCGCGTCCCTTGACGGCATCGACGCGCTCGCGCAGCTCGAGAGCCTCAACGCCGCACGCAACTGCCTCGTGACGCTGGCCGCGCTCGCGTCGCTGCCGCAGTTGCGCGTGCTCCACGTCGCCGAGAACAAACTAACGCAGCTCGACGCGCTGCGGGCACTCAAGTCGCTCGTGGCGGTCGACGCGTCTTACAACAGCATCGCGACGTGGCCACACCTCAGTCAGCTGGCCCTGCTCGAGGTAGGAGTGACAGTGAGCGTCTCGCCGACCGACTTGGGTGGCACCTCCTAACCAACAGACACTCGTAGTCGATGGACCTGTCCAGCAATCAGCTCGAAGCGTTCCCCGTCGAGGTCGCCGTGCGACTCTTCCCGCCGAGTCTACGGCGGCTCTCGCTCGTCAAGAACCAGATCCACGAGGTGCGTCTGGAGGATTGAAGTTGTCTGTCGACGTGCGCGCGTCCTGAACGCTTGTTTTTCCGTGGCAGTTGTGCGGTATCGCGGCGCTGGGCCTGTTTCTCCCGCACCTCCAAGCCATCAAAGTGGACAACAACCCGGCGACCCAGCGCATGCTGCGCGACGGCGGCTGCCTCGATTTTGTGTGGGTCAATCTGTTCGCGAACGTCGCGTTTGCCAAGGGCGCGGGTGTGCGCCGTGACGACTTTGTGGTGCCCGCCGCAGTCGTCGAGGCCGTGGAAGACGCCGTCGAGCGAGGGGACGAGGCCGTCTTGAGCCAGTTCCTGCTCACGGGTGCCGTGCCCACGCGGACCGCGTCGTCGGCACTATATTGTCCACCACCAATGCTCCCTCCGCAACAGCGAGCCGGGGCGCTCCGAGAAGAAGCGTCCCCGAGTAGTCGAGTCAACGTGCCCGAGATCGCCCGGCCTCTTGTATCCGAATATCCACCACGGCCGCCGGTTTCATCAGCGTCATCCAGCGTCGATGGGCTCTCGAAAGAGAGCAAAATGGAGATGTGGAAGCGCATGATGGACGAGCGCAAGACCCAGGAGCAGCGCGACCGAGCCGCCGTGGTTGCCAGAGACAGCCCCATGACACTACCATCCGCACCACCGCCGCCGCCGGCATCGGTTCTGATACCCAAACCCGTGACAACGTCCAAGACAGAGAGCACGCTTCGTGCCCTTGATGGACCACCGCCGCCGTCAGTAGCGGCGACGACAGCGCGTCGCGAGCCGTCCGTCGCGACCGCAGGTCCCACGTCGTCGCCACCGGTCGACGCGCTCGCGGCGCAGGTCAAGACGCTCACTGACCAACTCTCCAGCGTCCGCAAGTACGTCAACGTGTGGATCAAGCGCGAGCAGCTCACGCGTGTGGCCGCCGCCAAGCGCCTCCAGCGGTGCACGCGCCGCCGCCAGTGGCTCCGGCAGCTCTCAGCGAGAGTGCATCGTCGTCGCGCGCGGCGCCAGAACGAGTACGGCGTGACGCCCATGAGCTCGTCGCCGCCGCGTTTTCCTCATCTTGTGCCTGCGAGTCAGCGGCACCTGCATCTCAACGCACTGGTCATCCAGCGCCACGCGAGGGGCTGGCTCACGCGGTTCCACGTGAGTCGGTTCCTGTACTACAGCGACGCCGCGGCGCGGATCCAGCGCGCGTGGCGACACCGACGCCACGGGCGGATGGCTGTGAAGCGCGCGATGGGGCTGTTGGTGCCACGTGGTACAGGCTTCCAGACGACAACGTCTACACTCGTCAACACGGTCGTGGCGCTGGCGTGCGACGTGCGGCAGCTGCAGCGCGTGTTCGTCGTACAAGAGCAAGTGCTGGCGCGGCAGTGGCGAGAGCTGGCCCACTACAAGCGACTGGTCGAGGCGACGTGGGGACCGTCGATCGTGAAGCTCCAGGTTCGGTTTGTCCGTCGAAACGAGGCGCTTCGGTGTGTCGTCTTTGCTACTAAACACTCTATTCTCTGAACTTTGTAGAGCCTGTGGAGAGGGTACTCGGTTCGACGCGAGAGGCGCGGTCCGTCTCGTCCACGACCGTTGTTGGCGCCGGCTCCGAACGAGTCGACAGCACGGGACGCCGAGGTGGCGGCTTTGCGCGCCGAGCTTGACGCGCTCAAGCGCGTCGTCCAGCGCTTGGTACAGCAGAACGCATCGTAATATTCCTTCCAGTCCAAAAGCTCCCAGTTGCTGTAGCTACGATGTCTCTATCGGCGCTACTGTCTCCGCTTCTACCGGCTGCTCCGCCGTGTCGCCTGCCCCTGGCAGCACGAGCGGCACGATCTCCAACACGCCCTTTTCCAGTGGCTTGTTCTTGATAATCACGTTGGGCCCGTAGATGCCTTTGCTCAGTCTCGTGAGCGCGTACACGATCGTGTTGGGCCGCAACAGCGTGCACGGGTCCGTCACGGTCGAGCACCCGAGCTGCGCATAGTCGCCTAATACAACGCCAATCTTCTTGCGGCCCGTGTTGTACTTGGCCTCACCATCGCCAGCGTCCACAAGGATCTCGTTGAACGCCGTGTTGGAGAACAAGTTGAGGTTCGCGGTCGTGACTTGGTTCCCAAAGTGGGCCTTGAACCCAATGAGCGAGTCGCCGCAGTAGCCCGGGTGGCACAGCTCGGCGTGGTCCATGACCAGCGCGTTCTTGAGCTCGCCGCGCAGCACGACACGGCGCCCGATGATGAGGTCACCGCGCAAGTACGCGCCGCTGCGCACGGTCGAGTGGTCTCCGAGGATACACGGGCCTTTGATGTACGTGTTGGGCTCGATGCGCACGTGGCGGCCGATGTAGATCGAGCCTTCCGACACATCCAGCACACCGCCGAGGACCAGCGCGCCAGGGAGAACGACAACGTGTTTCTTTAGCGGTGGCGGCGGCGCATAAAGGTCGGTGCTGGTGCTGTCGTCAAAGCTCGACGTGCTCCGGCCGTACGAGTAGCGTCGCGCCGACGGCGACATGGGTCGCTGGCTCCCATTGCTTCCCCCATTGGCTCGTGTCGGCGTGCCCACCGAGCCGTAGCGAGGCGCGTTCGGGTCGAGGTTGACGATCTTGTCGGGCGCAAACGTGCGCGGGTCCACGCCCGGGTACAGCACGATCTCAGTGGCCTGCGCCGGGTCGATGCACTCGGGCAGGCGCCACCGTCGCGTGGACGGCGACGCAACGCGCGCACGTGAACCACGGCCATCGTTATCCGAGTCGTCATCGTCGTCGTCATCGTCGTCCGAGTCGCCGGCGTAGCGCCCGTCGCGGTCGCGCCGGCCGCTGGTCTTGAGGATCGTAACGTTCTGGCTCTGGGCGCTGACCGTCACCCACGCACTGTCATGGAAGAATCTCTCCAAGTACGGATGGATCGCGTCGAGCACGGCAAACACGCTCGTGCAATTGTCAAAAATCGCGTGGTGCTCAAACGCGCGAAGGTGCTGCCCCGCGAAAAACGCCTCGACCCGCAGCTCACGCGGCACGTCTTCCGGTGCGAGACCACGCAGCGCGAACACGCGCTTGGACGGCGGCGGTGATGGCGGTGGCCCCACCACAGTTTTCTCCGCTGTGGCTTCTTGTGGCGGTGACAATGCTGTCTCGGATGCTGTATCCTCTGGGGCGCGTGTCGTGGTGTGCTCGGGAGCTGCCTTGGTCTTGTGCGGCGTGTGGATCTCCTCCATGGCGTCGCGTTTGGGTGGTGGCGGATGAAGATGGAGCTGCCGCAGCGCGATCACGGCCGCGAGCGCCGTCGCCACGGACGTTGCCGTGCAGCACAGCAGCAGCGCCGCCCACGAGAGCTCACGCGGCGCGCGCATCGTTTCCTCGTCCGTGTCCAGAAGATCCGCAATTGCATTGGGGAGCTCCAAAGGCGAAACAGCTCCCTCTTCAACCTGATACATTGGCTTCACAATAGAGGGCTGCCTTGCAATTCGAAAATGAATTGAAGTGAGATCACAAAACAAGGTGAGATACAAACCGAGCAGTGCGACATGTCCCACAGCGCGGTCACCATCGCCCGACATGGACGCATACATACGAGTGCCGATGTCGAGCGGCGACTCTGCCGACGACCGTGCAGCGCTGCTTCTAGACGACTGGCTGGACGCCTTTACCGCCGAGCCGCAGCCGCTGTCGCCGCCGCCGGGGCTGCTCGACGACCGCGCCACCAACGTCAACTGGCCGACGCCAGCCACCCGCGCACTGTCCCGTCCGAGCGACGCCAACCTTGGTTGCAACACACCTCCCCGGGCCAATGCAGAGCCGTCCAGACGTCCACGTCGTCGGAGGCCCAGTGGCAGCGACACCAACAAGGTTCGCCGCTCTGTCTTAATATGTGGCGTCCCTCGTGCTCAATCGGCTTCTCCACGTTCAGATCACACTGGATGCACTGCGGCTCCAAGCCCGCGAGCTCGTCGGTACACTGGCGCTCTTGCGCGTGCGCCACTTTGGCGCTTACCCACTGCCCGATGCGCTCGAGGCTTTCAGTGAGCGGCGCAAACGCCACTGTGCCGAGCGCGAGAGCGAGCAGCTACGCCAGGCCATCGCCACGCAAACGCGCTTCCTGGACGGGCTGCGGTCCGCGCTGATGCCGTGCGTGCCGGTACGCTCTGCTGCTCATTATTGTGTCGGTTGTGTGTGTCGCGGCAGTCGTCTCGTCGCCAGGTGGATCGCAGTCACTGTGCCGATGCTGACCATGCTGCCTTAATGTCTGCGCATCAGAACGGGGACCTGTGTCGATTCCTGCACCGCTACACGCGCCTACCGCGTGATCGCTCCGTACGACTGGCCGAGTACGCGGCGCTAGCGCCCGACTCGCGACTACACGCCGCTAGGGAGTTCCTGACGCGCGAGACCGCGCCCATTGCTGCCGCGTCAGTTGTGACGCCATTTATCCAGGCCGCGCTCACTGTCGACAGCCAAGGGTGTGCGTGGCTACGCGCGCTGTGTACGCCTTCGATACGCGTGACGTCGGCGCCGTCGTGCGTGGCGTGTGCGCCGCTGTAGGGGAGATTGTACCCAAATGCTTCGCGTACAAGACGGTGGCGTCGTCGCGTCGGATCGTGGACGCCGATGCGCAAGTGCGCGTGGCCGCGGAGGCGACGGCGCGTCGCCGTGCGAGCACAACCTTGTCGTACAGCGTTATGGGTTTCCGCCACCAGAGCTTGGATCACGACAGCAGATCGTCACCGGATGAGCTCTTGATCGAGTCACGCGTGGTTGTGCAGGTCAAGCAGACGGACTGCGCGAGCGCACGCGAGAACGACGGCGAAGTCGTCGTGTTGTGGGACTTTGTGGACGACGACGAGCTTCATCCGACCGCTGCCACCGTTGACATCACGAGGCAGTGCATCGGCGCGTGCGTGATGCGTCGTTGTGTTCCGTTTCAAATGATTTGCCTCGCGTGCGACTGCTGACGAGGCATGGTGTTCGATGGGTTACAGGTGTTTTGTGCGTCGCGAGAGATGTGACGACGGCATCGAACGGGTGGTGTACCGCTCCATGAGCTCGCGGCTGTACCGCTTCCGTGACGATCCGACGCAGACAGCGCTTGTGCGGTTCGTTGGCATCACGGAAGGCGCCATGAAGGCCCGCGAGCTGCTGTTTCGAGCTATCGTCACCGAGCGGCTCGCGGCGCAACACACACAGAGCGCCGCGATAGACCAAGATTGACCAAGAGATCGGTCGTACCGTCAGCGTTGTGTTTGCCATGCTCGATTCGATGAGGGTACCACTCGACATGTTCGCTTACAACGAACAGGAATGAGTTTGGTCAGTGAAAGGCAGGCGACTGAATACAGAAGAGAGGCAGAGACGAGGCGATCAGACAGTATTCGACGGCACTCTTGGAAAGCATGGTGGCGTGAGCCCACGCTGTCTCTCGTCTGATGGATACTCCAGCTGCCTACGCCTCCATGTCGATGCAGATCTTGCCAATGTGGCGGCCCGACTTGAGCAGCTCCATGGCCGCGAGCACGCTGTCGCGCGAGAACCCAAAGGTCTGGTGCACGTACGGTGTCATCTTCTTGCTGGCCACGAACTGCACGAGCGCTTCCAAGAGCTGCTTGCTGCCGACCACGACGCCCCGCACGATGCAGCCCTGGGCCAGCACGAGCGCAGCGACGTTGGGCATCTCGTCCTGCGACGCTGCCGACAGGAAACCGATGACCGAGACGACGCCGCCACGCGCGCACGCCGCGATGCTCTGCGCGACGGTGCCCGCGCCGCCATTCTCGAGCACATGGTCGACACCGCGGCCGTGCGTGAGGCGGAGGACCTCGGCCGACCAGTCGGGCGTCGTGCGGTAGTTGATGACGTGGTCAGCGCCGAACGTCTCCTGCACGAACCGGAGTTCGTCGTCCGAGGAGGACGTGACGATGGTCACCGCGCCCGCGGCCTTGGCGATCTGGAGGCCCGTGATCGAGACGCCGCCCGTGCCCAGGAAGAGCACGGCCTGGCCGGGCTGCAGCGGCTTGCAATCGAACAGCGCGTTCCATGCCGTCACGCCCGTGCACACGAGCGTCGCGAGCTGCGGGAAACCGAGCGCGCACATGGCGGGGATCTTGACGAGCACGTGGGCCGGCAGCACCACATACTCGCGCAGCACGCCGTCCAGGCAGCCGCCGAGCGAGTGCTCCCAGTCGAGCTGTGGCCCAAACAGGTTGGTCACGTCGAAGGGCGAGACCACGCGGTTCCCCGGCGCGAAGCCGTCGACCGCCGCGCCGACCTGCACCACGACACCGGCCATGTCGGAGCATGGTACGACGCTCGCCTTGGCCGGGAACGGGTACGTGCCGTCGGCCACGGCCAGGTCGCGGTAGTTGAGTGCCACGGCGCGCACGCGCACGAGCACGTCGTTGGCGCCGACGGGCGGCACGGGCTCCTGCTTGCACCTGAGGTTGTGGATGCTCGTGCGCTCCGTGTGGCGGAAC
>JAADXJ010000979.1:0-12197 GCA_023337735.1 Pythium biforme
CGCCATGGTCCGTGAATGGATCTGTGGTCAACGCAAAGGAGGCTTCGCCAAGTACAGCGGCAACATTACCACGACGCTCGACGGACGCATGCTCATCCGGTTCACTGTCGCGCGGTTCACACAGATCTGCGACGGCAACGCAGCCGATGCAGGCCACTTGTTCAAGACGCTGCGCACGGAAATGGCGAATCAGGATAAGCTTCTCAAGGCCAAGCGCGAGCGCATTACGGCCCGCACCGGTTCAAAGGCGGGCCTCCACCGCGGCTGAACGTAGACTAATTCGGGCTTCTTGCAGACCTACTGATAATGCGTTTTCGAACAAGTCAATTGGATCCAAATAATGATACAGCACTAGCTGTGGTTGCTTAATGAAGTGGAAGAGCTCTTTCCAAAGCCCAGATGTTGCGAGATAAGGGTAGTTCCGACCGACACTCTTCATCGTTCTCTGTTCTTTCCGTCTTTCCTGGCCCCCGTCATCTTCATCTTGATCCGGCCGTTCCCGACGCTCAACGCGATTGACTCTCACAGCGGGACGATGGCGAGCGAGGCGGTGGCACTGCCACCCGAATTCCAGTCGTTGGAGGAGGACTTTGTGGAGAGCAAGATGGCTATCAACAACAGCATCCACGCGATCCTGGACGAAGGTATTGCGTTTCGCGAGGAGCGCCAAGAACGCTTCCCGTGGAATGTGACCCCTCACCGTGTTCGTTCTCTAGGTTCCTCTCCTGGAGCGATTCAGTTAGCGCAGGCCAACGTTGTCGAGGCCCAGCGTTGTGTGCGTGTGTTTGATGGAGTGTGCGCTTAGGTACCATTGCGGGAGAGTCTAATTTTCAATGTGACATGATCCTAGATGAAGCTCATGAGCATTGAAGTACGAGGGAAGGCACCAAATGTACGCAAGGCGATGCAGTCCAAGGTACGCACGTCTCTTCTCACAAGCCCCCTCGTTTATGTGGCTTTCACTAAGCCATGCGCTGTATGTCCAGATCAATTTATACCGTGAGGAGCTCCAGGGCCTCGTCCGCGATGTCGAGCGCGCGCAGCTCATGGCGAAAGAGATGAAGTCTCGGCAAGGCACGGCGCGTGACACCAACGTACGTGCCAACTGCACAGTCCCTTCCACTCATGAACCTGACGAGTAATATTTTGCTGTGTCTAGTACTCACAGTACGATCGCATCATGGCGAACACCAACCGTCTCCACAAGTAAGCAGCTCGTGTCCGTCTTTTGAGAATAGTTTCGTGCTAAAAGCGTCATTTCCTTCAGATCCTCTCGAGCTCTCGCAGATTCTCAGCGGATCATTGCAGAAACAGAGCAGATCGGAATCTCCGTGCTCGACAACCTTGAATCCCAGCGTGAGAGCTTGCTATCAGCTCATGAAAAGGTATGCGGGTGTTGCTGTAGTTGCCATAGTTCCCCATTTCAACGCTAATAGCTCCTGCTTTCCAGGTCCGCGAGACGCGCGAGGTCACGGGCGAGGCGAGGCGCATCTTGCAGCGCATGATCCGTCGCGCGATCACCAACACCATCGTGCTCTACACGGTAATCGCGATGCTCGTTGTCGCGATCTGCGCCGTCATCTACCACGACTTCATCAAGCCGTCACCTTCAAGCTTCTTCGACATGTACTAACCGTAACCGACGCAATCTTTTTCTGTTCTTAACTGCAACGGACGACTCCCTACATGCCCGTCTCTGCTTCCACCAGCCGTTTTGCTAAAGTCTCAGGTGTGGTTTTCAGCCAATAAAAAGGTTTCTGTACCCCTTGAAGGCAAACACGCACGCCATACTGCTCTTGTGACGGTGGAAGACCGTGGGAGCAAGCTCAGCTGCCGTGGAAGCACTCCGCCCTGGTGACGTCGCCGGACGACATTCTATCGAGGCGTTACAAGGACATTCTTCAAATACCGATTCGTCGTATAGATCTCTGTTGCGCAGCACATCACGGCCATGAGCGACCTCCGCAAGCCGTCGCGCACCGGCACCAAGAGCCCGGCGCTGCTGGCCGAGCCCGCGCGTTCAATGGACGAGCTGACGCTCACGAGCTCGGATGCGTCCACCGAGTTCGATTCGATTCTGTCGGCGCCGGACGCGCGGCGAGGGAAGCACGTCAACGGCTACGGCAGCAGCGATGTGACCGCGGCCGAGACGACGGCGGCGCAGATCAAGACGGGTGTCATGGTATCGGCGATGGCCAACCTCAGCACCGCGGTATGTCAGTCAGTTGGGGAGGCGATGGTGGGACTGCATATTTTCGTGTTGTCTAACTCAGGTGACGTGTGATATGCTGCTGGACGTGTGTAGTACAACCTTGCTGTGATCAACTACGCGCTCATGATGATCCGCCGCACGTACCCACCGTCGAGCCCGGAGGTGACGTCTACCGTCGTGTCCTGCTCGCTCGCCGGCGCGATTCTCGGGCAGCTCACGTTTGGGTACGTCGGGGACGCGCTCGGGCGCCGCAAGGGCATGATCTTCACGCTGCTGTTGTCGATTGTTGGTGCGCTTGCGAGCGCCGTGCTGCCGTGGGGCGACACCACGATCTACCCGATCTTGGCGGTATGTCGCTTTGTGTTAGGTCTCGGGGTGGGTGGCGTGTACCCATTGTCGGCCACGACGGCAGTCGATGCAAGCAACGACGACACGGAGAACCGACGCACCATTGCTGCCGTGTTCAGCTTCCAGGGCGTCGGCCAACTGCTCGCGCCGATGGTCGCGTACATGCTGTTGTTGATGGGCATCGGCCACGGCATCGGGTGGCGCTTTTTGCTCGCGGCCGGTGCACTTCCTGGTCTATTTGTGCTCAAGAGTGCGATCAACACCACTGAAACGAGCGGTTTTCGCTCGGGTCGCGACTGGAACGCGCCCTCGCGGTCGCTGCTCGAGATGGTGCACAGCGACCACGGATTGCTGCGCAAGCTCATCGGCGCCGGGCTCGGCTGGTTCCTTTTCGACATCACCTTCTACGGGAACGTCATCTTCACGCCCGTGATTTTGCAAGACACATTCGGGTTTGACAGCAACCACTCGAAGGACGTCGCGCGGTACTCGCTCATCGTCGCGGCGATTGGACTGCCCGGTTACATCGCGACTGTGCTGGTCGTGGGCCGCATCGACTTCAAATCGATCCAGATCATGGGCTTCACGGTCATGGCCGCTTTGTTCGCAGCGCTCGGCTTGCTCTACGCGGACTTGAAAGATGCTGCGATGACAATGCTCACGCTGTATGCGCTCACGTTCTTCTTCTCGAACTTTGGGCCAAACGTGAGTACGTTCTGCCTGCCGGCCGAGATCTTCCCGTCCGAGTCGCGCGTCAAGCTCAACGGCATCGCGGCCGCGAGCGGCAAGCTCGGCGCGACGGTTGGTGCCGCGTTGTTTGGCATGATTGAGAAGGAGTACGGCGTCACGCACGTGCTGATGCTCAGCAGTGTGGTCTCGGTGCTCGGCGCCATCGTGACGTTCTACTGCATCCCGGACAAGAAGCACAGATAGAGCCAAACGCAAATCATTGAGGCCCTCGTACAAACTCTACGCGAACACTTGTAACGTCGTGGTCTCTTGAAAAGGGGATTGTGTGGCTGTGTGCTGCTGGGTTGCGCTTCGCCCTCGCGCACGAACTGGTCCCGATCGGTGTATCCATTTCGATGGAAGATCACCAAAGATCCACTGAACGTATTTTGATTCAGTAGAATATACCTACTGTATTAGCCACCAATTCGTCTTGTTATCCCGTTTCTGTGACTGCTTTATGTCACTAATCACACTGTGGCTGGATCACCATCGAAGCATTCGTCGGTCGGTCATTTCGCGAACATCCATCCGACGTCGAAGAGATCCACGCTACATTGACCCCATGACGATCCAGCTGCTCAAGCAAACCAAGGCCTTTAACGGCTCCGTGCGCCAGTACTCGCACGAGAGCGCCGAGACCAAGTGCACTATGAAGTTCAGCGTCTTTTTGCCGCCAAACGCAAGCGACGCGGCAAAAGTCCCCGTGCTCTACTTCCTCGCGGGGCTCACGTGCGACGACGAGCGCGCGTTCCAGAAGGCGCCGACCTTCATGAAGGCCGCGGCCGCGCGGGGCATCGCGATCGTCACGCCTGACACGAGCCCGCGTGGCGTGAATATCCCCGGCGAGGACGACGGCTGGGACTTTGGCTCGGGCGCCGGCTTTTACGTGGATGCCACGGAGCCGCTCTGGCGCGAGCACTACCGCATGTACTCGTACATCACCAAGGAGCTGCCGGCGCTGGTCGTGGCCAACCTACCAATCCTCGCGGACCGCCAGTCGATCACGGGTCACTCGATGGGCGGCCACGGCGCGCTGACCATCGGGCTGCGCAACCGCGACCAGTACCGCTCGGTGTCGGCGTTCGCGCCGATCGCGCACCCGACGCAGTGCCCCTGGGGCATCAAGGCCTTCACGGGCTACTTGGGCTCTGACCAGGAGGCGTGGAAGGAGCACGACGCGACGCTGCTGCTGCTGAAGCACGGCGCGCTGTCCGGTGAGATCCTCATTGACCAGGGGCTCGACGACCAGTTCCTCCACGACAAGCAGCTGCTCGTCGACGCGCTCGACGCCGCGGCCAAGCAGGTCGGCCAGAAGATCAACGTCCGCAACCACGACGGCTACGACCACGGCTACTACTTCATCGCGACCTTTGCCGAGGACCACGTGAACTTCCACGCCGACGCGCTCTTCGACTAAAGCCAGAGTCGTCGCTCTGACCAATGCAGGTTCAGTCAGTTGTGTTGCTTCTCTATGATGCATTTGGTTATTTAGTGGGCGTACGCGCGCCGTTGCGAGGTCGGGTAGCGGCAGTACTCGCAAGGCACGAGGCAGTAGCCCGGCATGCCGCGCGGTACGAGCGCCGTGATGCGGTCTTCGTCCTCCCACGGCTCGTACGGAAGCGTCGTGGACAGCGGGGTGCCGTTGGCACCGCACGCAGCATTTCTCTCGGCGCCCTGGTAGGATTCGTGGGACGTCGCGAGCCCTGAGTTGCGCGAGTGCGCGTCGCTCAGTAAGAGCGGCGCCGGCACGCCGCTTTCGAGTCTCTTCTGTTTGGGGATCGACACCGGGTGGATGCGAAGCCGGCACGACTGGTCCAGCACGACGTCTCCAAACACGTACCGGTACTGGCAAAACTCTGGGAACTCGCACCGCGCCTGGCGGTAGTTCCAGTAGCAGTCGCTGTCGAGCATGGGCGGCCGCGCCGATTTGTCGGCGCCCGTGCGGCCCTGGAACACGTGGCGCAGCTCCGTGCGCAGCTCGCGCAAGAACGCCGAGTTGGACAGGATCTCGCGGTGGCGTGCGCCTTCGACCTCCCACACACTGGTCTGTGCAGTTGCGTATACACTGTGAGTACATGAGAGCGGTATGAACGCATCGCCATAGCGTAGCGTAGCGTACCGTCAAGACGCGCCCGTTGACGGTCTGCTTGCTCTCGTAGAACGTGACCTCGTCGACCGTTGATTTGCCGCCAAAGATGCCGCCAAAGAACGATGCGCCGGAGCCACTTGCCGTCGGGTCAATCGGGTCGCAGAGACTGTTCTTCTTCTTGGCGTCGATGTAGTCGGCATGGTGCGTGGCGCCCTGGCGGATCGCGTGGAAGGTCTTGATCTGCTTGGACGAGAAGTACACGGACTGCGGGGCGCGCGTGACGTTGACCGCGACCCCGCTGGGCCCGAGCCACGTATGACCCCACGAGAGTGAGTGGTACGGCACAGTGCCGTCGCCGGTCTTGTGGCACACTTGTCGGTTGCCCGACTCGTTGTCAAGCGCGACCTGGTACCAGTGGCCGGCGACGTCGGTGTCCTGGTAGCGGTAATTGTACTTTGTCTGTGTCCACACGCACGATGTATCTCGTCAGCTGTCCTCTCGTGTAAGTTCGTTTTGGGCAGCTAGAGTTCACGTACCTCGAGGTTCGTACCGTACACGACGTACACAGAGGCGATCGGCGGTCGCTCCCACGGAGAGAACGAGTCCAGAACGTCGTCGTCCTCGTAGAACCTGTTGGCGCGAAAGAATCAAAAGGGTTCAGAGAGTGCATCCGAATGTGCTCGCCCAGGAATCCAACAACGCACCGCTTGCGGATGGCCTCTAGTTGCCCAAAGAGCGGGTCATGGACGGCCATGTCCCGGAAGAACGCACCAGACGCGATGTCGGCGCTCGTGTAGTGGCGCTCCACCGAGTCCGCGCTTTTTAGGGACGCGTCAGGGGAAGCCGCCGGCGGGAACCGCACTGACACAAGCACGTCCGAGTCGTGTGATGTCGGCGGGATCGACGGGATCGGCATGAAGCTCAGAATCGATCCTGTGGAGATATTCGCGTTAGATAAAGGTAAACGCCCCACCGGGGGGCTCTAGCACGCACCAAATGTCGCAACGAGTTTGCGCACTTCACTCTGCGGGAGCGGCAGACCTTGCGTGATGCCGGACGTGAGCAGCTCCATGGCCTCGGAACTGCCGAGCAGCGGCGCGCCGACGGCAAAGTAGGACGAGATGTGGGTGTCGATCCACCGCTGCCAGTTGTTCCGGCCGACCTCGTTCTTGAGCCACGCGAGAAAGTACCGAAAGATGTTGTTGCCCATGGAATGCGCGATCAAGACGACGCCGCCGCCATCCACGCCGTGTAGCGCGATGACGTTCTCAACTGAATATGCACACATAGCACACACAGAGTTAGTACCGACCGCGAGCATGCGCATATCGAAAGACAGATACGCACTCTTGCGCTTGAGCGAGAGAAAGTAGTTGTCGCGCTCTTGGAGTCGCGACGGCGGCAGGCGCCAGTCGTACGGCGCCACGATGATCTCGTCGGCCTCGAACTCGAAATGGTCAACGAGGTCGACCATGAGCCCGCGCCAGATCGTGGACAGCGGGCCTGTCACAAAGCCCGGGTCCAGCTCACTGATGGCCGTGTAGCCTTCGCCGGCGCGCAGCTTGCACTCGAGCTCGGTCTGGTTCTCCATGTGGAGCTTCATGCAGCGCAGCCAGCAGTCGCCCTGCGCGAGGATGCGCGCCACGTCGATCCAGATGCCTACAGATACATGCTATAAGCGATACTGGAACATCCTACGGCTGTAGCTTGATGGGGCCCGATACGCACGGTCGCCGACTTTGACATCGCGGTAGAGGTTCTTCTGGATGCTGTGGCTGCAGCTGTGCTTGCGCCACGCAACGAGCTGCGTGGACGCAAAGCCCGGGATCAGCACCACGGGACGCCGCGCGCCAACGCCGCTCTCTGGCGCCGCCGCCAAAGTGCCCGCTAGCGCCAGTGCCCATAGCAGCACGAGTAATATCCGCATGGTGTCGGTCGAGCAGGCCAAGGCGTCTAACCACAGGTCACTGGATGATGGAGTTCCCTGTGGTGGTGGCTGGTCTAACTGCGATATAGACGCAGGTGATTATGGTCGCCGGCGTGCGATGGCTGGGAAGGATTTTTGGTTTGGGTTTCACAGTCAGTGCACGAGGTGTGACGAAGGCTCGTCGAACGGTGACGCCGCGCAAAATCAGCTGGCAAGAATTTTAATTTGGCCAATCAGAGAGCTCAAAAGATAGTCAACGCCAATGGGATCGTATGCAAGGAAAAAGACGGAATTCGAAGAAAAAGAAAAGAAAGACAAGCGAGATCGGTTGCATTCGTTGTATCTCGGTGCGTTCGATCATGAGAAGGAAGGGGACTCATCAGGGCCAACAACGCGCAGTGGCTCACTATCGCCAGTCGTCTGCTGTTTTCGATTTCGTTCCACCGACGCCAAACGATCCCAAACCTACAACTAGGGACCAACAAAGCAGGACCGCAACTTTGGAGCATCGTCATCCTTGACGTTGAGACGCGAGCCAACGCATCCCAGCACCCAAAGGGTTGTGGGTTCTCGTCCAACTTGTTGGGAAGAACTCGTTGGGCAGGTAAGGCTGCGTGTGGGCGTTCCGGTATGTTTGCGCTCCGTTTTCCAAAAATACCCAAGCGCGAGCCTGTCACTATCCTGAGGGAACTTGAAGTTGGCCGCTCATTGCTTGCCCGGACCTGACAGCGAGCGCCACGCAGTCATCCAAGACAATGAGCAGGTTCCAATGGCGCGCGCGCGGCGTGCTACTCATGGCGGCGCCGCTCGCTGCTTCTGCACAGGCGCAGCGGTTCGTGCGTGTCGATGTGGCCGTGCAGGAAGAGACCGCGCCCGGCTATGCACTCGTGTTCACGGTGACGCCGTCGCCGTCGGCGGCAGCACAGTCGACCGAGACCGCGCGCCTCGAGCGCCGCGTCACGAAGCAGCTCATGGCGCGTGCGTTTGAGCAAGTCACTGCGCAGCCACGCAGCCGCGTGTCGATGTTGCGTACGCGGGTGTTGGAGGTAACAAACGGCGAAGGATACCAGTACGACGATGCGGTGGACAGCGCCGTGCGCCAGTGGATCTGCGGCGAGACCACGCGGCCGCCGTCGCGCGAGCAGCTCGTCCAGTGGCTGCTCTCACGGATGTTCTTGGACAAGACTCTGGCCGGATGGACGTTGGTACTGTGTGGAGAGCAAGACCAAGAGGAAGAGGAAGACGCTGTGAAGGAGGAAGACGAAGGAGGTGGGCGAAGAGCACACAGTGGCAAGCAGACGGACCACCGAGGAGAGGAAGGGATCCGACTGTCGTCGCCGCCGCCTCCGCCTTACAGCGTCGGGAGTGGTCGCAGTGAGCGAGCACTCTCCGATGGCTCTGACTTTCCGGGCTTCTTTGAAGACATGGTGGGCGGAGATCAAGGAGAAGCGCACGAGTCGGACCATGATAGCGCTGATCACTCAGATGACGATGACGAGCACCAAGAGCGGCCGCAAGGACAACGCATGTCTCAAGCAAAGCTACGGAAGACAGGCTCGAGAACAGTCTCAATGAGCAAATTGCCCAGCAGAGGCAAGCTCACGACGGCCGACCTCGTGGACGACGAGGCCGACGAGGATGCGCTACTAGCAACCTCCAAATTCCGCTTCGAGCCAGCAGCGCTGCGTATCCAGAACCAGCGGCGACACTCCCACTCGGGTTCGTTGAGTGCTCCACCAAACGCCTGGACAGAGGAATGCCGCCACTTTCAGTTGGAGCTCACACAGTCCAAGCGCGACTTGGAGGTCGCGCAGGAACGACAGCGCAAGGCGGAGGTTATCGCGTCGCTCCGGCGCAAGCAGACCATCGAGCAGAGTCAGAAGAAGCTGCTCGCGCACGAGCAGAAGCTGCGCGACGCGCGGTTTGTCAAGCAAAGCATCACTGACACGCTCGAGTACCACGAGATCGCGCACCGCATGGGCTCGCAGCTCGAGCAGACCCGCATCGCTGCTAGTCGAGACCAGGAGCGGCTCTCGCAGTCGATGCGCGTCGCACTGGGCCGCAGTGGCGACAAATGGCGCAAGGGCCCCGTGCTCGGCCCCGGCCCGCTCTCGCAAATCGAGATCGATCTACTCACCACGGGAGATCGCAAGTCTCTACAGCCGTCCATGTGGATGTACGATCTCCATGGAAGGCGTCATCATGAGCGAGATGCCGGTGCGGTCGCTGCCCAGAACGTATTTGATACGGCGATGAAGAACATCCAGCGCTTACTGGACCGGAAGCCGGCCGAGAGCGTCGATCTCTTTCGCAGGCACGACCTCGACAGCAGCGGCACGCTGGAGTACGGTGAGTTCCGGCATTTGTTATGTGAGAACGGCGTGACACTGTCGAACGAGCAGACCAAGGCGCTGTTTCGCCACTTCGATCCGAACCGAAGTGGTGCGATCGACTATGGCGAGCTGCTCTGGGGCTTTTTCAATCGCCGGGCGTTCCTCAAGCGGTGGAAGCACCGCAAGACTAAGTTGAGCGCGCGCGAGATCAAGCTCCTGTTCTACAAGTACGACCGCGTGGGCCGAGGCGCATTGTCGCCGAACGATTTCCAGCTCGCGCTCGATGATATCGGTTTCCGCGTGAGCGAGTCAGAGGCCAAGCTGCTGTGCCTAAAGTTCGACATGAACAAGGACGGCTTCATCGACTACAACGAGTTTCATGCGTTTGTCAACGACGATGTAGACGTCGATGGCCAAGTCGGCGCGTCACACAGCATGCGTGGCAGCGACGTCGCGCGAAGCGGATCCCAAACGATGCGAGCGAGTGAGCTCCGGCAGCCCCTCAGCCCCAAGTTTGTGGCGCGGCGCAAGTCCGCTAAGGGAGCCCGTAGCAGTATCGGTAGCAGCAGCGATATGGAGCGCATTCTGGCACAGTTGCGGACGCTGAACGAGACACAAGAGCAGATCCACCGGTCGCTCGCGACCACGCGTTGATAAGGAAGCACAGGAGAAAGCATTGAAGCCGGTGAATGAAATAGTCACATTCGACATAGGACTGACGTCCTACGTGAGACTGTCCCATCTCTATCCGTTGTAGCGCTCGGCAAGATGCGCTGGCGGCTGCTCGTCCATGATGCTCGGGGTGGCCGTAATGTACTCCTGGATCGTGGTCGTGCGATCGCTCAGGAAGGTCGTCGTCACGAAATCTTCGTACACATGCTCACCAAGCTTCTTCACGGAAAGCAAGCAGTGGCGCAGGTAGATCTACACATGCAAACAGAACACGTTGGGTTTCGGACTCCGGAGTGGATATCGATAGCGCGTTAATTCGACCACGTACACGGCATGGGAGGATGCCGCTGTCGGGGCCCCAACCCCAGATCGTGTCGAGGCCGTGTTTCTTGTACAGCGTGTCGAACGCTTCTTGACCTCTGCTCCAAGTCCATCCATTATGATTAGTCCCTCCACCTATAACCCATGAAGTCGCGGAATCAACGCACCGAGTGGCGATGTACTCTTCATCGGTCCAGCGCGTGCACATCAGGCCCTGAAAGGGGGGAATACACGCGGTTAGTTCCCGACACTCGATATCGCCCACAAGGACATTTGGGTGCCCGTTTCGTCAAAGCTCACCTCGCCGCCGAGAGTGCCGTCCAGCTCCATGAACTCGGCGCTGATGATGCGGAACTCTTCTTCGCGCTCGTAGAAGCTGGGCAGCATGGACTCGGGCAGATCGAACACGCTGATGAGAAACGAACTGCCGTCGGCCGGCTCGACCGACAGACTCGCGATTTCCTATCACCACCCACACACATCAGCACCGCACCGTAACCATGCAAATACGCCAACACCGAGGTTACCTTGGTCGCTAGGTTGGCGATGCCGCGCTCGAAGAAGACCGACGCCGGGTGCGCGTACACGCGGCGGTAGTTGTGCATACGCGCCAACCGAAAGTTCTCGACGGCCTCGCCGAACGTCGACCGCGCCGACTTGACTGCAGTAGAAAGTACACCACAACATAGGCACAATCCTTAGCTATCGTTCCATAGTAGAATCCAAGCGAGAGGAGCCGTCGTACGCGAGAGAAGCGACCCGAAGCCCACGATCGTCACCATTTTGACAATTGTGCACTGCTTGCAAAAGCGCAAGTCACGTCGAGTATCACATGCTAGAGGTTCTGTGCTTGGGTTTGCATCAACTGTGAGAGGTTAGAAAGAGATAGTGTGGTGCACATCTGATCTGCTCCGCCCATTCCCCAAAATTTGGGAAATCGAGCATTTCCCCTCATTTTTCCATTTACCTAACATATTGGACATGGAGGCAACCACGGCGCGGCAACGGAGGTGCCACGGCCGCGGTGCCGGCCACGCGCTTCTCATGGCCGTCGTACTGTCTCTTGTATTCTCTCTATCCGATTCAGCACAAACCGCGCAAACCGCTTCGGCTGCCGTGGCGCCTCGTTCGCCCCACTGCGCGGCGTGGGCGTGGGCACCACAGCGCAGCGACGAGTTTATCGTTCAACTGGCCCTCTACGACGACCTCGCGAGCCAGGAAGCGCGCGTTGGCAGCCTACTGGGCGCCGTGGCGCTGGACGCCAACGTTGGCGTCGAGATTCGGCCGCGCGCGACGGCCGCACCGGCTGCGCCGACGGATTTTGTCGTGGTGTCGCTGTACACGTGCCACCACCAAGCCACCACTACCAACGTGTTGCCGTCGTGTCTTGACGCACAGCAAATGCTCACCAAGCTCGAGACCTCGCGCCAGACGAGGCGCTTCATCAAGCGCATCCATCGCAACAAGCGCTACAGCAACGTGGAGCTCCTCGCGCACGCGCCGCCGGCTACGAACATGACAACGGCAACCTCACGCGCGCCGACGCGACAGCGGCTCTCGGGC